>VXAV01002114.1:22975-33523 GCA_013399715.1 Alectura lathami | reverse complement strand
TTTGGTGGATGGGGGAGATGCTGTATGGGGTGGAAATCACCACTCATAGTGCTTCACCTCCATATTCTCAGGGCTGAAAAATTAGATTCTTACTATTAAATAGGGCCATAACAGTGGGGAGGGAAAGGGGAGGGCCCTTCCCCCGGGTGGGTGCATCCCCAGGGATCCCAAAAAGCACCTGGCAGCGGTGGGATTCGAACCCACGCCCCCGAAGAGACTGGAGCCTTAATCCAGCGCCTTAGACCGCTCGGCCACGCTACCCTGGTGGGAACCCTTGGGCATCCCCATGGAAAATAAGAGGAAAAAAAAAAATCGCGAATTCTGCCAAATTTATAAAGGGCAGGGGCTTTTTTTTTTTTTTTTTTTTTTTTTTTTTTTTTTTTTTTTTTTTTGCTGCAGGTGATTTAAAATTGTACCCTATTTCAACAACTTTGAGAAAAAGAAAGATTTTAAGAATGGAAAGAATCATTCGTTCTCTTCAGATTTTGATTTTAATAGCTTCTGGGGGACATGCCCAGCTGTAACCTGACTCCTTCCAATGGGGGAAGTGCCCAGGCTGGGGAGGGTAGAAGCACACCTAGAGTGCCACATCTGGAACACTCCAGGAGGAGGAAGAACATCTGGAATGGTTTCTGGCTCCCCTAAATATGGACGTGTTGGATCCAGCAGGGAAGCTGCGCCAAGGGACACCCACCCTACCCCACGATCCTCCCCTTTTACCCTCCATCTTTATGGCCCTAAATAATTCTGGGAAACCCTTTTTGAGCTCTGACAACTGTGGGTTTTGATTTCCATCCCATGCAGCGTCTCCCACATAGAGCAGGACCCACGGTGACCCTTCCCAACCATGAATCCAGCTGGGAAAGCCTCTTGGGTACCTGTACGGTAGTTTTGGGGTCAGATCTGGCGGTCCTGGGCAGATTCCACCGTGGGCAGCACAGTGAGCCCACACCTCCCAACAAATGACACAGGTGAGTTACGGGACTGGAGGAAACTTTCCCAACGCTCAGTAACAATCCTGAACTCCCAGAAATTCTGTTCCACTTTATTGCACCTCATTTTAAAGCAAGCATGACAAAGAAACTGACGCTGTTGAACAAAATTCATTGGGTTGTGTTTTTTCATAAAAAATCACGAGCAGGTACAGCAAGCACAGTGAGGAAATGGGTCTCTGGGAAGTGGGGAAAATGGGACTTTGGAAGATGCTGCACCCGATGAAAGCAGGTGACCCAAACAGTCTGAACCCCAGGGAGATGGAGCTGAGTGGTCTTCACAGCCCATCATCCCCCACCCCAGTGGGGTCCCACCATCCCCAGCCCCATCATCCTCCATCCCAGTGGGGTTGTCCTCCATCCCAATGGGGTCCCACCATCCCCAACCCCATCGTCCTCCATCCCAGTGGGGTCCTTCATCCCCAACCCCATCATCCTCCATCCCAGTGGGGTCCTTCATCCCCAACCTCATCATCCTCCATCCCAGTGGGGTCCTTCATCCTCAAACCCCATCATCCTCCATCCCAGTGGGGTCCTTCATCCTCAAACCCCATCGTCCTCCATCCCAGTGGGGTCCCATCATCCTCAAACCCCCATCCTCCTCCATCCCACTGGAATCCCACTACTCCCAAAGCCATCCCAGTACTGGGGACAGACTCACCACTGCTGTCCCCTGACACTACAGAAACTGTGCTTCATTCTAGGTCCTAAGAAAATTCTCACAATTTAAAAAATAATAATAATAATATTAAGTGTTTTTTTTGCTTTGTTTTTAGTTAGTTAGGTGTTTTTTTTTTTTGTTTTGTTTTGTTTTTTTTTTTGAGAAACAGTGGAAATTATGCTTGGAGATGAAGAGATGAGCAGCTAAATGAAGTTCTAAGATGGATGGGATGTGCAGAAGCCGCGATCTTGTGGGGATGGAGATCCAAAACATCCTAAAGGATCTGGGCAAACCCAAATCACTCACTGTGCTTTTTGGAGGTGCGTCCGCAGGTGCTTCACGAGGGAAGAGCTGGACATGAAGCACTTGGTGCATTTGGTGCATTTGTAGGGTTTCTCCCCTGTGTGGATCCTCTTGTGGATGACGAGGGTGGAGCTGGCCCGGAAGCTCTTCCCACAGTACGAGCAGTGATAGGGTTTTTCGCCGGTGTGGATGCGGTTGTGCCTCCGTAGGGTTGTGGCCTCCCGAAAAGCTTTCCCACAGTCAGAGCAGACGTGGGGCCTGGGTCCCACGTGTGTTTTTTGGTGGAGGAGGAGGCCTGAGTGAAGTCTGAAGCGCATCCCACATTCGGGGCATTGGTGGGGTTTCCCTACCAAGTGCTTCTTGCGGTGTTGGCTGAAGGATGAGCTCTCAGAGAAGGCTTCCCCGCAATCTGAGCAGCGATAGGGGGCTTGTACCTGGTGGGTCCTGAGGTGGGCTCTGTAGGCTGAGTTCTTTGGGAAGCTTTCCCCGTACTCGAGACATTTGTAGGTTCCCTTCTTCGCGTGGGTCTTGCGGTGTTTACTGAGTGATTTGTTGGCCGTAAAGCATTTCCCGCAGTCAGGGCATTCGTAGGGTCTCTCGCCCGTGTGGATGCGGCGGTGGATGATGAGGGCTGAGTTGGTAGTGAGCTTTTTCCCACAGTCCGGACATATAGAAAACCCCTCCTTTGTGTGCTTCTTGCGGTGTTTGCTGAGGGATTTGCTGGCCATGAAGGTTTTCCCACACTCAGAGCAGCTGTAGGGCCTCTCCCCCGTGTGTATCCTGTGGTGGATGATAAGAGCTGAGTTGGAAGTAAGGATTTTCCCACACTCGGTGCATTGGAACACCTTGCTATCATGGTGAAGCTTGCAATGGTCCTTCAAGGACCTGGTGGACGCAAAGCGCCTCTCGCATTTGGGGCATTTATAGGGTTTTTCCGGACAGTTCCTTTTCTGATGATCTTTAAGGGCGGAGCTGCACATGAAAGTTCTCCCACACTTGGAGCAGGTAGAGGGCGTCTCCCCCATGTGGGCCCTCTGGTGCCGGTTGAGGGATGAGAGATGGCTGAAGTTCTTCCCACATTTCCTACACGCATGCTGGACCCTTGGGGGGCATTTGCTGGGATGCTTCTTCCCGTTGTGGCTGGAGGAAGCCGATCTCCGTCCCGAGTGTCCCAAGGAGATGCCACTTTTGGGTTTTCTGGTGGCTGTTCCACGTAGATCCCCATCTTCTTCCTGGGAAGTGTCCTCCTCCGTGCCGCTTGTCCATCCATCATCTGTTGGGAAGGAGGGAGGGAAACCAGCCATGAGCCGTAGGGAACCACAGGGAAGAGGATGGGAACCATGGAAGAGGGGGTGGGAACCCTCAGCCCTAGGGAATCATGGAAAAGAGGAAGGGAACTACGGAAAAGAGGATGGAAGAAGTGGAAAAAAAAAAAAAAAAAAAAAAAAAAAGGTTGGAAAAATAAAGGGGTAGATCCCACAATTTTTTTTTTTTTTTTTTTTTTTTTTTTTTTCCCCAGGAAGAAAAGCAAAAAGGGAAGGGAATCGACCTCTGCCTCCATCCCAGGTGTGCATGGGAGGGAGATTGAGGAGAGATGGAGAGAGGCATCAACAAGAATTGGTGTCACACCTCCTCATGTGGCTGAGATGGTCCAGGAGAAGCCGCCTACCTCTTGGAGGAAAATTATCAGGTATTTCTGGCTGCCAGTGCCCCGTGGATGGCTGCACCCCTTCTCCCAGTTGCGCCCATTTCTATGACGAGACTAAGGTCCTGTGTATGACGGGACTGAGGTCCTGGAGCGATGGGGACACGTCCCCATGGATGCCCCCAGGGCAATACACCCCATACCTGAGCAAGTTGAGCTGGAGCTGGAGGAAGTCTCTGCATCTCGGGAGCTTTTCCACCGCTTCCTTTTCCGCGCCCACAGCCACAGGAGGGGTCTGATGGGTTCCTCATCCTCGGAGCTCGGGATGTCAGGGATCCAAGGCTCTTCCCCTTGCTCCAGGTGGGTGAGGAGTTTGGGGCTGCAGCCTGGGAATCCTGCTCAGGTAGACAGCGGTGGGTAGATTATAGCCATCGTCACAGGAGACATGGCTGTGGCCCTCAAGCTGAGCCCTTTTCAAAGCAAAAACCCAACCCAGGTGCTCAGGGATCTCTGAAAAGGGAAAAAATGTCTCCCAAATTCCGGGGGGAGGTGGGGGGGGGAATCACTAAATCAAAAACTCTTCACACGTTGGATTTCTGGGAGATGCAGAAGGCAGATCCCAAAGGATAAGGAGCTTGAGCCAGAGAGGAATTCCACAAAGGAATGCTTCACAAGAAGACAGAAAAGCCCAACAGCGTGAGAAACGCAGAGGTTGTCCGTCTGAAAGTACCCAGGGAGTGTAGAGGAAAAAGAAAGCTGGAAAAAAAGAGAGAAAGAAGAAGTTGTGAGAGAGGCTGGCAGGGTTTGGGGCTGCATGTTCATAAAACGGAGACGTCAGTTGGGTCGTAATAAAGAAAATAACTGGGCTCCATCCTTGGGTCCCCCAAATGTAGCTCAGATGCTTTCCTGCTCCCCAAAAATGGAGTGGAAAACAGCTAAAATTGAGGCTGTTCCTGTCGTTGTCAGCACCTGGAGCAAAACCCATACAATGCCTTGCGATGACCGGAATCTCAAAGATTTTCTCGCCCACCTCAGTGCCCTAAATATTGAACTGGAGTCAGTTTTCCATTCTGCCAACTTTTCTCCTGAATCTGCAACCGGTGTCTATTGGCTGGAAGAGGTTTAGTGACCCAGAGTGTCACTTTTTGGTGGCCAAGAGCTGTCAGGAGAGGGCACTGTGAGCCCAAACGACCCAAACCCAGTGAGCCCACCCCTGTATTTCCCATATTTTAACCCAATTCCACGCTGGTGGTTTTCCTCGTGCTGCAAACCACATTTAGTTTGGGGTATTTAAACCAAGCATGAAGATTTAGATGGTTGAACCAAGTTCTGTATCAATAGTGGGTTAATTAAAAGTATTTAATTACCAAAGCAACCCAGGGAAGCTCCAAAAATTATATATGGACAAATACAATGGAAATCAAACTGGATTTAGGATCAATCCCAGCTTCCATTGACCACAGACATCACCAAAAAAAAAAAAATATNTGGAAATCAAACTGGATTTAGGATCAATCCCAGCTTCCATTGACCACAGACATCACCAAAAAAAAAAAAATATATATATATATAAAAGGATATATATATATATATAAGGATATATATATATCCTTTTTTCTACCTTTCTGCCCCATAAATTATTCTGCTTTTTCACTCTGATGACACTTATCCTGAGAATTCATATGGGAATGCTGGGAAAGCAAACCTACGCCACATTCAAAAAGTGGGAAAAGCTGGAAGCCCACCACAAAAGGACTCTCCAGCACAGCAGACCCACAAAGAAACAAGCAAATAAGAGTAGAAAAAGGGGTATTTGGTTCAAAAGGAGCCTTATTGTGGTCTAGGATCCCTCCTGCAGCCGGCACTTTGTTGTGACCCTAAAAAGCTTCCCACAATGCCAGCGCCTTAAAAGGGAAAAGGAGAATTACCCTTTCTCCGTGCCACAAAAGCTTTGAAACATTGGCACAACATTTGGCACAGTTTCCCCATTTTTCCTATTATTTTCCATAAGGAACCCAGTGGGATCATCCACCGGGGTAGCGTGGCCGAGCGGTCTAAGGCGCTGGATTAAGGCTCCAGTCTCTTCGGGGGCGTGGGTTCGAATCCCACCGCTGCCAGATGCTTTTTGGGATCCCTGGGGAGTGCACCACTGGAGTGGGGAGCACAGCTGGGGTTGCACCCACCCCGGGGTGAGGTCCTCCCCTTTCCCTCCCTGTCGTTATGGCCCTAACTAGTTGCAGGGATCCTGTTTTTCAGCCCTGAGAATATGGAGGTGAAGCACCATGAGGGGTGACTTTTCTACCTTTCTGTCCCCATAAATTATTGTTATTATTTTTTCACCTGACGACATTTATCCTGAGGATTTATAAGGGAAAGCTGGGAGAGCAAACCCCACAGCTGGAGCATCCCAAAGCTGGAAGCCCAGCGTAGACTCTCCAATGCATACAACAGACAAAGCAAGAAAAGTAAAGGGGAAAATGGCTCCTTTTTTTTTTTTTTTTTTAAAGAAATTTTGATGGTTGAACCCAGAAATAGAAGAGCTATAGAGAAATTAACCCAAGGGACAATTAGTGCCAAGAGTGGGTCCTACGGCCCTTTAAAGTTGCAGGGGTTGGGATGCCCCAAATATTGGAATTTTTGGGTTCCCCACCTGGGTCAGGTGTTGGTGGCTGGTTTCTGTGTCCTGGGTTGGAGAGAAATTGCTTCTGTTTGGAAATTATGGTCACCTCCTGGAAAGCCTCGGGGACCTGCGGTAGAAACAGAAATAAATTTAACGAAAAATAATTAAAAAAAAAAAAAAAGAAAGAAATTTTAAAGGAAATAAAAAGATGTGGAAATGAAAATCAGTGGGAATGAAAATGGGTGGAAATAAATAAACGTGGATGGAGGTAAAAATGAATAGAAATGAAACTAAATGGAAACAAAAATGGATGGAAATTTGATAAAAGGAAATTTAAAACTGGAAATAAAATTAAATAAAATGGAAATAAAAATGAACAGAAATAAAACTGGATTAAAAATAAAAATTGGAAATAAAAATGAATGGAAATAGTACTAAATGGAAATAGAGCTGGAAATAAAACTGAGTGGGAGTAAAAAAGGACTAGGAATGAAAAGGGGTGGAAATAAAAGGGAAGGAATTTTTTTTAAAGAAAAAATGGAAAATAAAAAAGAAATTGGAATAAAAAGGAATGGCAATAAAAAAGAATGGGAATAAAACTGAACGAGAATAAAACTAAGTGGGATTAAAATTGAATGGAAATAAAATATAAAAAAAATAGATTAAAATTAAAGTATAAAAATGAAAAGTGGAATTAAAAAGTAAGTTAGAAGAAAAAAATGAAAAATAAACACAGAAATACAAATATAAAAAAAAATAAAACTACCAAAAAAAAAAAAACAGAATTTGACCAAATCCGCCCGGATTTCGCAGCACCTCCCCCAGTTCGGGCACTTACCTGGGCGGGCTCCATCGCTGCGGCCCCGGAGCTCAGGGCAGGGACGCGGGGGGGGCCGGGGGGGCCGTGGCTGCGCGCGGCCCCAAATCCATCAGAATTTCGATGAATAACGCTGCATTCATTCCAAAAGCAGCACTGAAAATATTTTTTTTTTCCATTCAAAATACCTCTTTTTTGGTATTTTCAAGATATTTAGTCCAACCCAACCTGGAGGTTTCAGGGTTTGGTTGGTTTTTTTTTTGTTTGTCTGTTTGTTATTTGAGGATGCAGGGGCTCACCCCATACCACCCATTTGCCCCCAAATCCCTAGGTTTTGGGGTCGCCGAGGTGCCGCGGTACCTGCGCGGCCGGCGGCGGGGAGGTGAATGCGGGGGGGAGGAGCCGGAGGGGGGGGACCCAAAACCCACCCCCAGCCCCAGGGGTGGGGAAGGGCCGGAGCCAGCCCCGTGCGCGGTTTTGGGGAGAAAAAGTTGGGGTTTGGCTCTTTCTTGTGTGCATGTGTCTGTGTTTTTTGGTTTGATTGGTTTGGGTTGGTTATCAACGGGAAATTTGGGGAAATGATGGGAAAATGCAGTGCTTCAGCCCCAAAACCAGCCCTGAGCAAGGAGGGAATAAGGAAAATTGGGAAAATTTGGTTTAAAGTAATATTTTGGTTAAAAAAAAAAAAAAGGAGAGAAGAATAGAAAAAGGAAAAAGGGAGAAAAAATGGGGGAGAGAAACAGGGGGAGAAAAAAATAGAAAAAAAAAAAAGAGAGGAAAAAAGTGAGAAAAAGAAAAAAAAAAGAAAAGATAAAAAGGAGAAAGAGAGAGAGAGAAAAAAAAGAGAAAGTAGAAAAAAAATGAGAAAAAAAAAGAGGAAAAAAAGAAAAAAAGAAAAAAGAAAAAAAAGAGGAAAAAGAGAAAAAACAAGAGAGAAAAAAAAAGTGAGAAAGAAAAAAAAGAGAAAGGAATATAAAGGAGGAAAAGTAAAAAAAAAAAAAAAAAAAAGGAGAAAAAAAATCAAGAAAAAAGGGAAAAGGAAATTAAATGGGGAGAAAAAGGAAAAAGAAAAAATGTAAAGAAAAAAGTATGAAAGGAGTAAGAGGAGTGAAGGAGAAAAAAGAAAGAAAAGAAAAAAAGGAGGAAAAGGGGGGAAAAAGAAAAGCAGAAAGAGGAAAAAAGAAAGAAAGAAGAAAAAGGAGAAAAAGAGAAAAAAAAAAAAAAAAAAAGGAAAAAGGAAAAAGGAAAAAAAAAAAAAAAAAAAAAAAAAAAAGGAAAAAGGATAAATGGAAAAATCAAGAGAAAAAAAGGAGGAAATTTCAACCCAAATTGCCCCGAAGATCCTCAGAGCCCAAAGCATTCTCAAAGTCGTTTCCCCACCCCCAAAAGGAAAAATAAATAAATAAATAAAAATAAACAGCCAGCAATAAACACTGAAAAAATGCCCATTTCTGTTCTCCCCCCATTTATTTTTTCCCTGAAATAAATTTTTTTCCCATTATTCCCTGGGAAAAAAAAAAAAAAAAAAAGAAAAAATAAACCTTCCTGAAATATGGAAGAAGGAGACTTTAAATTGCATTTTGCAGCCAGAATGAAGGCTTTTCGTGTTTTTTTTTTTTTCTGCTTGATTTGATTAACACCTTCAGCAGGCGCTAACCCCTTCCTTTTGATGAAAAAAACTCAAAAAAGAAGAAAATCCCCGACAAATGTTTGTCTGAGGGAGCAGGGCTGTTTCCTTATCACCCCTCTGCATTTCCCCCGCCCCCTGCGAGCTCCATTTCCTCCTTGACCCAAAGGGGCCACAACTACCTGAAAAAAAAAAAAAGCACATTTTTTGAGCAAGACCGTGAACTTCCATCACACCACACGCGACAGTTCCAAAATCCATTGCAAAATCTCCATTCCTAACTTTTTTCCCTTTTTTTTTTTTTTTTGGTGTTTTAGCATGAATATTTACCCAACCAGTGTGAAATCTCCATATGATACTATGATAAATCCAAAATCTTTAAATTCTTTAATTTTACAGTATTTAGTAAATCTGATCTAGGAGCAAAATTCCTCAATGCTCTCCCAGAAGCATAAAAGAAAAAAAAAAAAGACTAAAACATAGAGTGTAAAACATAGCCGTTATGTCGAGGATTAACCAAATCTCAGCAATTTCAAATTGCAGAAAACCACAGAAAGACCTTAATAAGATGTATTTTTTAATAAGAATCCCAATATCCTTATAATTAACAATCTTTTTGGTTAAAACCAAGCTTGTCCACCCCTCTACCCAAATACTAATGCTATATCCGTATAATCAATCACATTTTAGGTAAGAAACAAGCATTTCATCTACCCAAATACTACATTTGAAATTTGAAATTTTTTAAATTTTCAACATCTTTCAAAATTCACTTTATTCCTTAAAGATCCATACAACTGCTCCCAAATAAACTTTTTTTCCTTTTTTTTTTTTTTTTTGATCCCAAATATAGTTTTAGCTTTTTTTTTAATGGCTAAATATTTTCAGAAATATTAAAAATTTTCTGGTTGCTCTCAAACATTTTTTTTTTCTGGTTGCAACTATTAATGAAAGATTTCTGCCTTGCGCAGACCCTAAATCATCATTTTTCCCTTATTTCCATGGAGAGGAAGGTGACAGATTTTAGAGGAAGCCCTAGGAAGATGCCAGCTTTTAGGGGCATCCCTAAAAATACAAATTTACAGGAAAAATGGGTAAAAATACAAATTTATGGGGAAAATTGGTAAAAACACAAATTTACGGGGAAAACGGGTAAAAATACAGATTTATGGAGAAAATGAGGAGTGGGGCTGGTTTAGCCTTAGAAAAAAAAAAAAAAAAAAAAGGAGAATTACCTGTCTAAAGGGAAAAAAGTGCCCAAACCCACAGGGAACCTGGGGAAAAATAAGAAATCTGAGCTCTGCCTGCCTGGAAAATCTGAAAACCTCCTTTCTCACCTTTCCTGGGGAGAAAAAACCCAAAACCTCGCCTTATCACCCCGCCATCCGAGGTGCCAAGTGCTCTTTCTGCCAGAGATCGCCCATCTGATGCATTCCTCATGGGCCCCAGCTGCTATTCAGCTCCCAAAGCCTTCCCCGGGCTGTTTTTTTGGGGCTGAAAAGAGATTTTTTTGTTGTTGTTGTTGGGTTGGGGTCGGAAAGGTTGTTTTTTATTTTCCGTCGCGTTTTTTTGAGTTTTCTGCTGTTGTATGTGCTCATGAAATGGGTTTTTTTGAGGTTTTGGCTCTTTTGGTGGGGGTTGGTTTGTTTTGGTTTGGTTGTTGGTGGTTTTTTTTGTTTGTTTGTTTGCTTGTTTTGTTTTGTTTTTTCTTTTTTTTTTTCTTTTTTTTTTTTTTAAGTTTTACGTTGGGTGTTGGGGTCGTTTTTTGGGGTTTAGTATTTTGATTTTTTTATTATTATTATTTTGGGAGCTCAACAAATGGCATCTGAAGAAATTTGAGCTGTTCCAAGGACTCCTACCCAAAAAAAAAAAAAAAAAAAAAG
>VXAV01002113.1:1132975-1147783 GCA_013399715.1 Alectura lathami | reverse complement strand
TGCCTATCCCTTCTAAGAAGCTTGTAGCCCTCCATGGTGGTGTTCCAGTCGTNTGGTGTTCCAGTCGTATGAATCATCCCACCACGTTTCTGTGAGAGCGACAAGATCGTAGTTCTCCAAGTGCACCAGAGCTTCCAGCTCCTCCTGCTTATTTCCCATGCTGCGTGCGTTCGTATAGAGGCACTTCAGCTGGGCTGTCGGTTTCCCCTCAGACCCAGGCACACCCCTCCTAGGCTGATCTCTGATGCACTTGGTTTTACCCCCTTCCCCCTTCGAATCTAGTTTAAAGCCCTCTCAACTAGTCCTGCCAACTGCCGGGCAAAAATCCTTTTCCCCCTTTGGGATAGCTGGGCCCCATCTGGTGCCAGCAGACCAGGTGCCAAATAGACCGCCCTATGGTCAAAAAACCCAAAGTTCCTCCGACAGCACCAGCCTCTTAGCCAGGTGTGTACCTTCTCAAAAGAGAACTTACATGGAACTGATGTGGTACATATATTACATGTATGGCCATTGCCTGTGTAGAGATGAGTTGTATTTAGAGCTACTTTTCTCAAAAGGCCAACCCTTCCTTTTTCTTGAACTAGTTCTCTTTCGTTCTTTTCTTCCTTCCTTCATATACTATGTAAAAATGTGTATTATTTTGCATAGAATATATATATTTGCATAATATTACATAAGCATAGGGGCTGTTTTCCCTTAACACCCACTCCAGGCATTCAGCATTTCCATTCCATACCTAACTATTCTGCGTGCAGCTCTATTCATTCCCCAGCCTTTCTATCCACCCACTCAGTCCTCAGACTCAATCCCCTGTTCCCTCTGCTAGCTCACTCAACACACGTTCACCTGTTTGTTTTACATATGCCATATATCCCCTAACTGGAGGTACTCATAGCAGCTCCATCTGCGTGTTCACCCTTCCTCAAGTCTTTTATTCAACATACAGAGGATGCTGGTTTGTGTATGTGTGTGGGAGGTGTGGAGAAGGGGAGGGGGCAGAGCTGAGGACTTAGGATGTATACATGTATTTATAGTGGGGGAAAAAAGTATTTGAAGAGCCCTGAGAAAGGCAGTGCAGGCCATACTGCGCTGCAGTGCTGCCAAGGAAGAGGTTGTTGACCCAGGGAAGCCTGGGGAAGAGGGTTTAGCCTCCCTGCTGCCTTTTCTCAGGAGGCTGCAGCAGCTTCAAGGTGCATTGCAGCTGGACACAGCCTCTTACTTCTCCTCTGCCCTGCCCTGGGAGCGAGCAACAGGTGGGTCTGCAGTGCACCCCCAGGCTTCCTTCTCCAGGAGTCGAAAAGCAACCCCTGCCTTCTGCCTTCAACAGCATCAGCCATTGCCTGTGCTTGGTTGAGCAGGGAAATATGAATCCCCTCCTCCTCTCCCTCTTGGGTCTTTTCATGCTGTGTAGCTCCCTCCTTCCCACCTCCAGCACACTGCATGTACTCCTGGCTTTGAGTGCCAGCTCTCTCAGGTAGGCTACACTGAACACCATTCATTTTTATAATTCAGTTTTAACCCACCAGGTACAGCAGTGGGTTGATGTGTAGTTTTCAGTGTATTTTAAAATTACCTGTACATCAGTCGGTTTTGATTATTTATGCACTTGATCCTGAGGAGCTGTAACTCTGCTTTCACCCACACTGAATGCTAAATGTAAAGTGCTTTGACACTCAGGAGCTCTAATTTCCCTATCAAGACATCTGTAGTTGTTGAAAAGGAAAGTAGCTTTGGCATAAGGCATTCATTTGTTTCAATGGCAGTTAGAAGTCTAGGCAGAGCTCTGTTTAGGAAAAGCAAGATCATTTCTGTACAGAAGTGTAAACTACAGCAGTGCTGTTAAACAGCCTAGTATAAGGAACAGAGTAACAAAATCTTAAGAGCGCATTTGCCAGAGACAGTGGTAAAGTTGCTACTACATTATTGTACAAAATATGAAATAAACACTCTATCAGAGGTTTGCCTTTCTCCTAAAGATACTTTCTCTGGTTGCAGTCTAACCAGTAAGACTTAAAGAACTGGCAGGAAAGGCCAGAGACACACAGAAGCATTGAAAGAATTCAGAACTGAAATGAATGAACAGTTGGAGTAGACTGAAGTGAACTTTTCAGCAGCCGTGGGCAAATTTTAGTTTTAAAATTGTGTTACCTTTTGCAGAAGTGCTGAACACTCTCAGAGTTAAGTGTACATTTGAAAGTGTTTCTTCTGTGGACGAGTTATACTGAGTACATGAATGGACAAAGCACGAGTGAACTGATATACCAGCTTGGTTTGTAAAATGCTTTCACTTAATGTGATTGATTGTGGCAGTGAAATAAATTCCTGCTTTCCCTGAAATTGTATTTTAACTGTACCTAACAAAAGCTGTCAAAAATCGAAATAAGCAGTGGTTACTTTTGCAGGAATTGCAGACTAGAAATAGTACCAAATTACTGGATTTTATGCAAAAACACGATGCCTTTGTAGTTCTTGCAGAGAGTTTGCATCTTTTTCTTCTGTTGCCATTAGAATAAAAGTACAGTTTTTTAGAAAGGTGATTGTACAGAAGAGTTATGCAAAACTGAAACTTCCCAGGTAAGCCTGTTGTACATAGTTGGCATAGCAGATTCATTTCAGCAATATTGCAAGGGGGGAAAAAAAAAGCCTAATACAATGCATCACTTTTTGAATACTGGAGAGGCTGCATGTATCATCAATAGGTATATTCCTCTGGACCCACTTTTGGGACAGGGTGGGGTATCTGGTATGTATGTAAATGCGTGAGGTCGTAGCAGACTTCCTATGAATTCAAAGGCTTGATCATCCCCTCCTATTGCTTCAGTTAAATTTCTGGATCCTGATCAGAGTGACACAGCAGGAAATCCAACCTGTACAAGCTCTTATGTTGAATCGTAGTGAATTCATGGAAGAAATAGATGCACTGAGTTAAGTGTTTTCCTTGAATAGACTTGTCTTTTCCAAGGTGATGTGTCACTGAATGTACTTTATATCCAGGTCCCCTCAAAACAATACTTCCTGAAGTAACATAGCCTTTTAAATAGCCCGTACAAGGATACTAGAGATGCAAAAAATGACTGACAGAAGTTAAGTTAGAGTTGATTTGAAATGAGTGTTAAAAAGTACATGGTTTTGAGCTGTCAGATCGGGAGTATAAAGTAAAAGGTGTACAGCCACTGTTTCTAAAAACAGCACTCGAAGTGTTAACACTGTGATGCAGTATGACAGGAACCTCTACCATCCCTTCATGTCAGCTACACTTACAGATCTGCACCAGAGGATTAGGGAGCTGGGGTCTTGGCTGACTCCCTGTTTCCAAATATGTTTTTCAGATTCGGTTCCAGTTCAATTTCAGCTGTAGCTGAAGTTGCTATGATTTGCAGCTGCTTGGGAGGTTTAAGTTGAGCTCATTCTTCTACCAGAGCTCCTTGCTCCAGATCTTTACAAATATATAGACAATGGCTGGCTAATCTTTTGGACTTTTTTGTTCATCGTTGCTTTTAATGTACACTATAAAGTCAGCAGTATCATGAGAAAGGCAGAGAACTTCTGGGACAGTCTTCTACCAACAGTGGCCAAAAAACCCTGTGGTGAACTGTTCTCTGCCCTGCTTCTCCTGCTTGAGAAAGAGACTCAGATATCGAACAACTAGCTCAGTCCTGACAGTATGAGGAGAGGCAGTGAAAGAGTGCTTTCCATCTCAGCTTCTGATCTGATAAGACTACACATGATTTTGATGCGCAGTTAACGTGTTGTGACTCCTGTTTAGAGGCACTAGTATTGGACTTGTGTCTTTTTTCCCCTCAGCTGATAAGCTCTGTATCTTTTCTTTTGACAGGTAATTGGAAAGGATGATGTGGCTGTGCCATCCCACCTCTACAAGGTGATCCTTGCCAGACGGACCAGAACTTCCACAGAGCCCTTGGTACTAGGAGCTTTTGTGGTGCCAAATGATCCCATAGGCTTCAGTCACCAGCTGACTGAGTTCCAAGTAAATATTGAAGATCTGGAAAAAATGTCAGGTTTAGTTTTCTTCCCCCAGCTGGACAAAACCAAAGATGTTACAAATATCTGTGAGGTGGACACCTGTAAACTCATGGGCTTCAAGGAATTTACTTTGTACATTGTTACTCGGAAGGTGCAGAGTGCCCGTACGTTGCACCGGCTGGAGAAAGCCATGTCAGAGTTAAAGGAGGCAGGAATTGAGCCTGATGAGTATCTTGTAAAGCTTCACAAGAAGAAGGAGGAAGAATTGATGCAGGAAAAACAAGTAGCAGCTAGAGAGGGGAAAGCTGGCTGAGTACTTGCTCAGGAAGATTTTTTTTTTTTTTCATACTTTGAGAAGGGAGTTGAAGGCAAGCAATAGAACTAGGGCTTTATAAATTATCCTTTCCTGAAATACAAAAACAATAAACATTTGGATCTTGATCAGTTTGGAATAATGTTCATTCTTGTGTAACATGGTGCTCACACATGGTTTGCTGCAGTATTTGGAAGTGGGAAATGAAAATGACCCCTTTCTGGCATGAATAGATTACGAGACATCCAGAAAAGGCTTTGTGCTATTTTCCAAGCCAGACGTCAGACTTGGGGTTTGTATGGAATCCCTTCTAGGAATATTACAAAAATAGATGGTAGACACCTTGGGAGTCTAAATGTAATTCAGCCTGCAATTGTCTTTCAGTATGATGCTGTAGAAACGGTGGTAATTTCTGGGATATTTTAAACTAAATTAATTTAGAAATATTTCATTTAACACCTTTAGTAGAGGCTTGTAAGGCATAATCTGAATCCCTTGCAATCTTTACTTAGTTGTGGTAAACAAAACAGATTGTCCCTTGCCTCTCCTGACCTTGCATGCTTTGGATGCCTTAGCATGTCAGTGGCTGTCAACTGTTGTCATTTGCAATCGACTTCTTCCATTGATATATAATTCTACAATTTTAAAGAAATAAATCTGAACAACTGAGGCAGAGTTTACACAAGTGGCTGCCATTGTAGGTTAGGTCTCCAGAAATAAATGTAAGCCTACTGTTTCTATTTCACCACTAAGTTTGTAGAAATGTGTTTTGTTGTTTATTTGATTTGAGAGGTGAACACGGATCTCTTTTTGTTTGTGGTGGTCACTGGCTGGCTTTTTGCCTAGCATCATTGTCTTTGGTCTATAAACTTTGCAACAAAACTCCTACAGAGTTCCTCTGAGAGCAGAGGATTGAGTATAAATGCCTTTCCAGTTCTATTTCAGCTGCAGCTGAAGTTGCTCTGATTTGCATCTTCTTGGGAGATTTCAATGAAATCATTTTTTTCATTAGTTTTGCATTTTCTTCATGTATGCATCTTAAACTTCAGACATAAATCAGTGTGACTTGTATCCTGTGAGATTTTACATCTGGAAAAAAAAAAGATTAAATACTTACAATATTTAGAATATTTGCTAATGGTAAGAATCTGTATGAATTTGGAGTTGTGTGGTAAAAATACCTTTCAGAGTTTTAATGTGATAACTAATAGTTTCTGAGAAGGATCTTGTGCCAGGCTGAATTGGGTTGTTTTCATAAAGGATGAATCAGGAGCATTGTTTGGATGTTCTGAATCACTGATGTGGATGTTCTAAAAACAATCTAGTTTCCTTCAGCTCAGTTCAGTTGCACTATCCAAATGCAGATGACTTTATAATGTGGTTATGGTTCCCATGATACTTTTGTGTTTGCCAAGAACACTTTTACAAAATCCAGACATTCTAAAACCAGAGAAGTGTGCCTAGCTAAGGCCATCATAAAAGCTTGCTACCCACATAAATTAGAGATGAATCATGTGAAATCCTGACAAAATGTTTGCTCATTTCAATTTTAGCCCAGAATTTTGGTTATTATCAAATAGAACAGTAAATCACAAAACAGGCCGCCTCCTGCTTTGCAGAACCTAGATGTCAGGTGTGTTACTTGGAATAACAAACTGCCAGCTACTTCGTGTATATGGTGGTGGCCTTGCATGTGCTTTGCTGGAGTCCAAGCAACCCTTCTGGCACTGTGGTGGTGTCAGCAAATGTGGAAGAGGTACCTGGTCATTGCTTTTTGCATTGCCTTTCTCTTTTCCACATTATCCAAGTTACTTACAGTTTTTATTAGACCTTCCTCTTCCTCTTTGTCGTTGATTTTTTCAACTGAGAGGACAGAGATGCCAACACATACCTACGTACAACGGAAACAGATCTCAGTGCTACAGATCCATGTCCATCCATAGCAAAAACCTGCTGTTGGTGAGGAGCGCCATATCTTCCTGTTCTGCTCACAGCTTGCTGTTAGAGCAGCAGCAGAAGCACCAAGGGTGACTGACCTGACGGAGGCCAGCTGTGGAGAGCAGCTGCTCCTTAACTCAATACCTCCTTGGGCTTTATGTGCCCCACTGAATTCCTGCAAGGCCCAATTACCATAATTTTCGTGCCTGGTGGCTTACTGCATAGACATGACTGCCTATATAATTTTCAGCTCTGTTGAGCATGGTTGGTGTTCCTCAGCTTCCCTTGGAGGGTGGTGAATGGTGAAACCACTTCCAGCACTGGTCTGTGCCAAAGGATACGTTCACCTGCGTGTCTTGTGCTGGATGCTTCACCTGAGAGAATCATGGAATCTAACATGTAACAAAACAAATGTGTTTTCTTTTCTGAGAAACACAGGACACGTAACAGCAAGGCGAGTGATTAAACGCTAATTTGAGCCACCTCCACAAGAAATTGCCTGAAGGTCCTTCGTGAGCGTGGTGCTTGTGTCTGTGTATGCGTCGTTCTGTTTGTATGTGTGACAGTAGCATCTGTAGTGATGATATGAACCCTCTGATGCGCCTAAGTGCCACAAGTCCCAGAAACAGAGGAGACTGTATTTTATTCCTCCCATTTCGATGTGTTTGTTTGTAAAGCTAAATAAGTGACTTGCAAGGGGAGTTGACAGCCAGGCTCACCATGGCCTGATGCAGTAATTTTCTGATATTCTATTGACTGCCTACTCCTGATTGTTGCTTCTAGTCTTGAATCAGGGTGAGAGTGGTGGTGAATAGGACGGTGATGTCTGTAATGCCACTGTGAGAGCTGCTGCTGTGCTCAAGGGCTCTCAGCTCCTGCCTGCAGCCCACTTCAGGGCTGCTTCTGCTGCAGCCAGTCTCAGCTCACTGCGCTTTCGGGGTTTGGCCTTTTGGTGGCAGGCTGCTTCTACAGTATCAGCCTGAGTGGCCAAAAGTAGTGGGTGATAGGAATCTAGGATCTCTGGCCCATAATAACTGTCTTTCTGCTTGCAATGCTAAGGGGCCATTTGAAATGAATTGTTGTTTTGAGCACTGTATTGACAGCAGCAGTATGGAACTAGTGATTTTTCCTGGACAAGGGTTTTGACAATAATGTTTGAAAGTGTCTTTAGATTGACCAACCAAATGGTGTATCTGCACCAAATCTGATTTAGAGTCCAGCTTGTTCATGAAGCTCATTCTGGGTGAGGATTTAACTTTGGACAGATGCCTTGCAGTGGTATTGCTTTGCATCTGTAAATGAAACTTACCGAGGAGCAGTTTTCAGTTCTGCTCTGTTTTTTGTGTGTGGTCGGCTCACTTTGGAGCACTGTTTTTCAATTTTCAGTTTGCACTTTAGTGGGAAAAATGGGTCTCATTAGCTAGATGTGCTAAGGGCTATAGTAACTTGTGGATAAACACTCCCTGTCCTGAAAAAGTAATGTGTATTAGATTGAGCAGGTAACAACTGGAAGGGGAGAACCTACACACTCAGAAATGTGAGAGTTTCTTTCATGAAAGGCTTTTTGAGGTGCTGCAACACCCAACTTTGCATCCTTTCCATCACTGGAATCATTTCCCCTGACAGACACGCTTGGGTGGCCCGTAGAACACGTGGAGACAAGTAGATACCAAACCCCAGGATTTGCAGAAGCCACTAACCTGTACGGCAGCGATTGCTGGTGGAGGTGAGCACTGGGTTTCGCTGAGGCTTTTCAGTCTGAACACCAGGCAGCACTTATGTGCTGTGCAGGTGATGAAGCACAAGCACAGGTGCCCAGAAAAGTTACTCTGCAGGTGATGAAGCACAAGCACAGGTACCCAGAAAAGTTGCGGAGTCTCCTTCTTGGAGATTTCCAAAAGCCACTTGGGCCTGGGCACCCTTCTCTGTGTGGGACCAGATGGACCCAGAGGTCCTGCTGGCCTCAGTCTGTCTTTGTGATTATGTGTTTTAATCCATGTCAGCCTATGTGAAGCAGCCCCCAATCCTTCTGTGCCCATCCTGAACCTGTGTGTTTGTTGCCTGGCAGTGAAGCTCTGGAGGAATTACGTATAAACCCCAAAATGCTCTTGCTAGTAACCTGGCTCAGTGGGTAAGTGAAGAGCAATTTTGCTGTTATTTCTGAATTTTCAATTGTCTTCTCCTGGAGTCACACAGGAAAAGCTTTTCTCACCATGCCGCATAGCAGATCAGCAATCGCCGGGCTTGTGGGAAATGTTCCTTTTTTTTTTTTCTGATTCAGGTCCATCTAATCAGCTCCACCTACGCAGTGGCGGTGTAGCCAGTTCTCTCACACTTCCTAATAGCTATCTGCCTGTGCAATTAATGGCTTATCTGCTTTTGCCATGGCTTGGAAGAAAAGCCTGAACAAGAGCTTCGAGTATTTGCTTAAAATATCTGAAGTGTCTGTGTGGATGCTCTGGGGTGGATGCTCAGCGCTGGCTACAAACATCCCCCCCCTTCCCATGCTGTAAAATATTGCAGTGCAATTGGCCATTCCCACCGTGCCCTTCAAACAGGGCAGGTTTCCCACCAGCCATGTGAAAAATTAATGGCTGTGGCAACATAATGTTCCCAAAATACTTTAAAGAGCTGAATGCGAGGCTTTTGATGTTGGTTTGAAGGTCCGGTGGCTGGCGTCCTGTCTTCCCCACCGGTGCTTTGGCGAGGGGGGAGAAAAGCAGAAAATGGGTTTGGAACAAAGTGCTTCCAGCTCTGCTGAGGAGCAGAGTGGAGGTGGTTGGCTGATCACAGCGGTAAGTTTGATTTGTGCCAAGAATATTTTCCAAGAGAACAAATAAAGACCCTTGCAAACCTGCAGCAACTCTCAGCAGCTGATGGGTCAGGGATTGGCATCAAGCGTGGCTGGAGCTGGGAGCATCATCCCTCCCGGTGCTGCTCACAGTGCCAAGTCCCATCCCATCCTGTGTGGGTGCATCCATCTGGAGGGGACCAGCCCATCTCCCTGACTTTGTGTGAGCTGGGCAGCTCGCATCAGGCCAGATCCCACTGCTCAAGTGTTGCCGATGCATCAAGAGGGCAAACTTGCAGGGTGCACCATGAAGACAGATGGGTGCTGAGGGATGAGGAGCTCAGTGAGAGGCAATTCCTTAGCCAAGTCCTCAGCTGGGTTAATCCAGCGTCACCAGGCTAGAACCAGAGCCCTAACCTCCACCAGCTGAGCACCTGCTGGAGAATGCAACATTGCAGCTAAGTTACAAAAGTAGAAGGCAGAGCAAATGAAAGCGATGCATCTCAGTCTGGTTAAAATCACGTGTGGATTCTGCTTCAGGCCCAGATTCAAAAATACTCATTTTCTCAAACACCAGCCTTGCACATTTTCCCCCACGTGGCTGTTCTGTGACCCAGTTGATTCTCTTTGGCAATGCAGTGCCCCAGGAGCAGCCTGGCCATGGCGGAGCATCAGCATGGTGAAATGAAACCTTGGCTGAATTAGACATTCCGGCTGCAAAAGTGGGCTTGGATTTGATTGCAACACCTGTGCACTGGAAGCTGCAAGGTAAGCAAAGGTACAGGCTATGAAAGCAGGGTGAGAAAGCTGACCGTGGCAGTGCCAAATTGCAGCCCTCTGCCATCATCAGGTTGCCTTGTGATTCCTGCAGGGATGTGTTGGTGACAGGGCTGCGTTACCCCAAAGCCCCCCCACTGTCCCCACACTCTGCCCAGGGGACTTGGGAGTCCTACCTGTCAGGGACAGCAGGTAAGCAGGGTGATTGCTTTCTGCACATCAGTGTGGGTGATAAATTCTTAACCCTTCCTCTCTGCTTTGTTGCAGGCACCCTGTAGTCTGTTGTGCAAGTGTAACAGCAGCTGTGAAAAGTTGTGGCAAAATTTCCCCAGCCTCCTTCATCGCAGCTCCCACCTCTAGGAGTTCTAGTGTGTGGGGAGATTGCCCAGAGTGTGTGCTCGTCTGGAGTTAGGTCTGCGTGCGGCTGCGACAGAAGAGTTTTGCCTCCAGGGTTATGTTTTCATTGCGTGAAATCTCTGCTGTACGAGTAGGCAGTTTCAGGAGAGAAATTGGTGTTCCTGCCATCAGAATAATTCCTGCCAGTAGCAGGGCATCACCCTCTTGTATCTGGGGTTGGATATCCTGAGCCCTTGCCAGGGATGGGTGTCCAGGGCCCTGTCCTTCTTGCAAAGCAATGCCCATACAAAGCAGAAATGTGTACTGGAGGCACTGGAGCCCCATATGCCAACACCACTGCAGCCAATTTGCAGTTGGGTGGGGAGCTCCATGTTCCCACTGCTGGGGGACACGCATTCACCGTTGGGTTGTAGGAAGAGGTGGGACTTTAACTCTCCTGCTGAAGTTTTCTGCTGTCCCTACACTGCTCAGAAGCTTTGGCACACATGGTAAGACTCAGTGACCCCCACGATTAAGCCAGGTGCTAGTTATCCTTCGTTGAAGTTGTGCTAAGCATGTTAAATACTGAGTCCAGCCATTGCCATGCCCTTTGGCACACTGAAGTCTCTTCATCCCCATGGTCTTCCCCATCCCCATGGTCTTCCTTACCCCCCCCCCCCCCCCTGTGTCTCCCCCCCCCCCCCCCCCCCCCATACACACTCAGAGCAGCCGCTTGGCTTTGTTCTCACCCCTGGGTTCTTCCCCTCTGTCGGAAGCTGCCATCACCAAAGCAAGCGCCTTGCTCTTACTAATAGCAAAGTAATCAATTTGAGTCACTGTATACATTAGTAATGGCCATGTAATTCTAGCGCAAATTAGGTTTGGGTAGGCTGTGAAGCCTGAGACATCTCGTCTTCCTGAGCAGAGCTTGGATTTACAGTCCTCTGGGGAAGGCCACGGTGAACACCCCCGCGCTCCCCTCGCAAATCCTTCCTTGATTGGATACAGTATGGTCGTCTGATTAAAATTGTGCAGTGGTTCAGAAAATGATTTTCAGCCAGTGCTTCACAGTAAATTACTTTTTTTTTTTTTCTTTCTTCTTTTTCTTTTTTTTACTCCCCAGACAACAAATTTTTACCTCGAGTACAGCTGGACGCTGAAAAGCGAAGCTCAAGAAAAGCAAAGTGGCAGCGAGATGGAGAGGGAAAGGGGGGGCAAGGGAAGCACGAGGTGACAGTGGTGACATCCTGCCATAGGCCACTGCCGGTGTACAAATGTGAACCTCACATGAGCCCAAAGACCTTGGCTCCCATGGTGATGCCACCCACTTAAGACCCAGTTTCCTTTTTTTTTTTTTTTTTTTTCCATCAAAGTTTGCTGGTGCTGTGGGTGGGCAAGGAGCAATATGGGCAAAGTAGCATGCAGGTATCCCAGGGTTTTACATGTTAGCATCCCAATGAGACATGAGGACCCATCAATCTCTAAGGTCTGACCTATGCTGGCTTGCACATCCAACACACCCCTGATGCTCTTCTGCATGGGGAGAGCCTCCTGTTCCTCACGGCCTGTTGTGGGGCCTTGGCAGGAAGGATGTACCAAGTCCAGGATGAATCTCCCACCTCTTGGGATGCCCAAAAGGAGGGCCAGGAGGTGCGTCACCCTGCCAGGTTTTCTGAAACAACATCTTAAGCCTTCTCCCCATGGGAAGGTGTCTTTGGATGAGACTCTGGAGCTGATGATCGTTCCAGTTTCAGTGTGTTCAAGCCTCAGGGAGCAATGAGCTGTAAAATCCAGTCTTTCCAGGTGGCTGAGCTGAAGATCTGAATTTAATGTCCTTTTTGACTTCCTGGAGGGGTTCTAGCAGCCTATCGTGAGTTTAATGTACACTGTATTTAAGATGTATGTTTGTGTTCAAATAAACATAAAACTAATTTCCTCCCTTTGCATGTGACGCAAACAAGTGGAGAAGCTTTGTCTCAAACAACATTGACTCCACACCTTTGTCCCAACACAGGTTCTTCTCCGCTTTGTATTTGCCCCATGGGAAAAGGGGAATTGTGGTGGAGCAAAAGGCTGTTTATTAAATCAAGAAAATATGTTTGCATGTTGGCTTTGAGGCTGGAAAGGAGCAGCACAGTTGCCCACTCCTCTCTCAGTCCCCGCAGGATCGTTCCTCACTGGGGATAATTAGTGTCTTTGTCCGTCCAGTTTGAAATGTCACATTTCCTGCTGCAATTAGAAGGAGCTTTTATCCACAGGATGTATGTGTGTGTCTGAGGGGGTGTTTTCATTCTAGCTAGGTGAATGTTTTAGTAAGCAATGTCCAACACATCACACAAATACTTGAAAATAATCATTTTACTATAACTAAAATGCTGTTATTGCAGCTTGCAAAACCTTTCTGATATCCCTGGGAACTCACAAGATGGAGTGGGCTTATAAAAGGAAGTGTGATCTTTAAGCTGGGGCATGGGAGAGAAGTGGTTTAAGTGTGCTCAGTTCCCAAAAGGATCTGCTCTCACTCTGGCAGCGCTTTCTAATGCCACCCCCTCCTGAGACCACCTCCAGGCAGCTGGCAGCAAACCTGCCCCCCATTTTGGTGGAAGGAAAGCAAGAGATGTCAAAGGGCACATGCCACCAGTGCAATACCTCATGGTAATACACGTGCTCTGTGCCCCGCTTCAAGGGTGTCAGCACCCTGTTGTTGGAGGGGGATGAGCCTAGGCAGTGAGGATGCTTGAACTGGGCAGGGGGCTGGAGGATTCTGAGGCAGCAGAGGATGTGCTAGGAAAATGCACAGGCCAAGGATAGGGCTTTGTTTACTTAGTTTACTGAGACCTGAATGTTTTCAAACAGTCTTACTCAAAGGTTGTATCCCTTTTTATCTGATTCTGATTTGGCAATGTATCTGCAAACACAGCATGAAATTTTCAGTTCTTACTAATATCTTACTAATATAATATTAACTTCTGAGTAGACACACTCTTTTTAGTGGAGCAAAGTATAGCTCCAAATGAGCCCACATGGCAGAGCAGAAGCTTTGACTACGATGTGTAATTTCACAGGATTGTGAGCTTGTTTACTGCCTTTTGTGCATGTATGAGAAGATGAGGCTCCTACACAAATGACTTACAATTTCAAGGCATGATCCTACAAACCTTTATTCAAACAAGTATTCTCAATTACTTCAAAGGGGGCTCTTCATGAAAAGAAAATTTGCCTTCTTAGAGCTGAGAAGGCAGGAAATGAAAACATTGAGTCAGTCATGGTGCACCACCTATATAATTTAGAGTAGACATTTAACAATATAAGCACTAAAATACTGGGCTTGACGGCCTAGACTCTGAAAAATTAGAATACTAATTCTAGCTCTCTTCAGCTATATTTGGACTGCAAAAATCTCTGAAGCATGAGGGTAAAGAAGCACATACCTAACTTAGGCATGTGAAAGGGATATTGACCTTCAGGGTAGTATTTGGGCTGACAGTTTGGGCTGAAAAAAAAGCAAAACAAACAAACAAACAAACCAAAAAAAACTGGTACAGTAGCAATTCCCTCTGAACAGCAGGAAGCACTTCCGTGCTGCGCGGTTGACAGAGCACTGGCACAGGTATGCAGAGAGGCTGTGGGGTCTCCTCCTCAGGGATCTTCAAAAGCTGCCTGGACATGGGCCTGTGCACCCTGCTTGAGGAGGGTGTTGGAGAAGAAGATCTCCAGAGGTCCCTTCCAACCTCAGCCATTCTGTGATTCTGTGAGATTACATTGTCTTCTTTTTCTAATGTGTAGTATGTCTCCAGGTTGCCTAAACAACCTGTTTCTTGTGGATGATTTGACAATTGCTGCTGCTCATCTGGGGCCTTTCCATGGCATCACCTGCATCTTTTAGTCGTAAAGGTCAGGAACCATGTATAGAGAAAGCTTTGTATGTGTTGGGGTTAGATGCTGTTGGGCTAGCAAGGAAGGGGTGCAGTTTCCATAGGAGTGTCCATGTGGCTACTACCCATGGCAAGAGGACAGTCCAGTCCTCGGCACATTGATCCTTAGCTTAGTAAAAGCCAAAATATGAAGCCTCCCAAAGTCTTAAAAGCTACCTTGTGCATTTAGATAAATACTCTATTTATGTGATGTCTGTACATCACTCTGTGAGACCAGGTCCCCAGTCTCCTACTTCATGCACAAAATGGTTAGAAACCACCTTAAGTGGACAGCATTACTTTGTGTTCAGTTTTAGTGATAATGAGGCCTGAACTGGATCTGCAATTACAGAATCACAGAATCACAGAATGTTAGAGATTGGAAGGGACCTCGAAAGATCATCTAGTCCAATCCCCCTGCCCAAGCAGGAACACCTAGAGCAGACTGCACAGGAATGCATCCAGGCGGGTTTTGAATGTCTCCAGAGAAGGAGACTCCACAACCTCTCTGGGCAGCCTGTTCCAGTGCTCTGTCACCCTCACTGTGAAGAAATTTCTCCGCATATTTAAGTGGAACCTCCTATGTTCCATCTTGCACCCATTGCCCCTTGTCCTGTCACTGGATGTCACAGAGAAGAGCCTGGCTCCATCCTCCTGACACCCACCCTTTACGTGTTTATAAACATTAATGAGGTCACCCCTCAGTCTCCTCTTCTCCAAGCTGAAGAGACCCAGCTCCCTCAGCCTTTCCTCAT
>VXAV01002113.1:1120617-1132406 GCA_013399715.1 Alectura lathami | reverse complement strand
CCCATTCACCACAACTCTCTGGCTTCTTTCCTCTAGCCAGTTCACAATCCATCTCACTACCCGATCATCCAGACCACGCTTCCTCAGTTTAGCCGCAAGGATACTGTGGGAGACGGTGTCGAATGCTTTGCTGAAATCAAGATAGACCACATCCACTGCTTTACCATCATCTAACCACCTGGTAACGTCCTCATAAAAGGCTATCAGGTTGTTGAAGCATGACTTCCCCGTGGTAAAGCCATGTTGGCTGCCTCTAAGGACCCTCTTATCCTTGATATGCCTAGAGACAGTGCCAAGGATAAGTTGTTCCATCACCTTCCCAGGGATAGAGGTGAGGCAATTGACCTGATACTTCTTTTAAAATGTGCTAATTTTAAGCATTGACATATGAAAATGCTGTACTTTGTTTCCAGAATAAAGTCACCGTAAAGGAGTATGAGGAAGAACAGAATGAGAAGGGAAATCTGCAAGGAGCACAGGTGAGAAGACGGTCCAGACATCATGGGTCTACCAGCAGATGTGACTGTCTTGCGTTACAGCCACTATACAGAACACAGGATGAAAGCTCAAAACTCAATAGAAATTACTCTTTTGTACAGATTAGCATATTTTCTAAAACACACTTATTTCATGTTGCCTAACATGTCTGTGTGTCCTACTGCAGTGTTTCATTGTACCATGGAGTGAATGTTGCCATTTCACTTTTGGGGTGACTTTGCACACACCTAAAACAAGGCACCAGGCAATGCCCCGGGGTACTTGTGGCTTGCAGTTAGTCCTCCTCCCAGTTCTCCCTTTATCTTGCTATTTTTCATGTGATTTCCCCTCTTTTGCTCTCATTTTATTTGCTCTTCTCTTGCTCCTTGATACTCTGACACTGCCTTCACCACACATCTCACAAGGTTTTGTGCAATTCTGACAGAACTGATCTGCGGGGAAAAAAGACTGGATTTTGAGTATACTAAAGAAAAAGCATGAAGCCTGACATGTTAGTAAGGGGCAGGCTTTAATTACCTAGCCATTATTGGATTACTCCACAGTAGAGGAAATATGACTAATGCTATGTCTGTGCTTCTGGCATACGACTGCTGTCAAATTCAATAAGAACTTATTAAACATTGCAGAGGTGTGACTAAAGAAAACGATGAGCAGAATGTGGAAAATAGCAATCATGGTCTTATTGTGTGCGCTATGAATTTCTAATCTAGGAGGGTGGGGAATGTCTGTGGGGGAAGATCTGGAAGAAATTGCTGTATTTTACCAGCAAAGTAAAACAAAGTTAGGCTTCAGGGAAGGGCATTCTAACAATGAAGGAATGGTGGTGCTCTGGCCTAGGTGACCCTGGTGTGCTGCTGAGTTTCATCTCGTGGCCTTCCTGAATGTTGACCCCTCTTCAAGCATGGCTTATTCCTTTTGTATGAGACAAGTGTTGGCTGAAAAACTCAGGAATACTCTAAAGATGAGAGACCAGGACAGATCTTCCCTTTTCTGTGTGGCTTGCACTTCAGTGTGATGCTCTCATTTTCCATGTCTCTGGCCTGGGTATGGTGCATCCTGGGCATTCCAGCTCCAGAGCCGGATGTGGAGAAAGTCCAACTTCTGGCATACCCACAGCCTATGGGAGGGCTGGCATAAAGCAGTTGTAGTTTGCAGCCTACTTTTGCTGCTTAGGAACCACGGAATCATAGAATATCCCAAGTTGGAAGGCACCCACAAGGATCATCGAGTTCCGGTCCTGGCTTCATACAGGACCACTCAAAACCCAAACTCTGTGTCTGAGAGCAGTGTCAAAACACTCCTTGAGCTCTGGCAGCTTGAGATCATGACCACTGATTTGGGGAGCCTGTGCCATGCCCACCACCCCCTGGGGCAGAACCTTTTCCTAACACCCCCTGACCCTCCCCTGACACAGCTCCATGCCGTGCCCTCGGCCCTGTCACTGTCCCCAGAGAGCAGAGCTCAGCGCCTGCCCCCTCCGCTCCCCTGGGAGGGAGCTGTAGGCCGCCATGAGGCCTCCCCTCAGCCTCCTCTGCTCTGGACCCAACAAACCAAGGGCCCTCAGCTGCTCCTAACAAACCTTGCTCTTCATACCCTTCCCCATTTTCGTAGCTCTCCTCTGGATGCTCTCTAACAGCTTTATGTCCTTCTTACATTGTGGCACCCAAACCTGCACCCAGTGCTCGAGGTGAGGCCGCACCAGGCAGAGCAGAGCAGGACGATCCCTGCCCTCGCCCGGCTGGCAGTGCTGGGCCTGATGCACCCCGGGGCACGGCTGGCCCTTTTGGCTCCAGGGCACCCCCCTGGCTCAGATTCCACTTGCTGTCAGCCAGAACTCCCATCTTGATCTCCCATCTGTCAGCCCCTGGGGCACTCAGTGCCAAAATACACCCACCCTGCAGAGGCTGAGTGGTGGCCCACCAGTGGCATTTTGGAGAGCAGGAGCCCCACTTTGATACGTGAGTGCAAAGTAGCTGATGATGTCCGATGGGAAACCTAAGCTTCAGGAGACACAGGACTTCAGGTGCGTGTCTCTGCCTGGTGCCTCCTTCCAACTTGTGACTGCTGTTGGATCCTCCTCAGCTTTCCAGCTTCACTCTTTAGAGGTGCCTCTCCTTCTGCTGGAGGCACAGGGAGATGTCCAGTTCAGGCAATCTTGATCATCCTAGCATGGCAAGGCACATGACATTTTTGCTGTCACTGTGCTTATATGTCAAGGACCTAAGCAGGTCCTCTGCGTCATGCCTGCAGCCTCCCAAATCCAGCTCCTCAGAGGTGCTCTTTTATTTAGTAACTGATACTGAAGACTGCTCTGTAGAGGCAGGACCTGATATAAAGCATGTAATTAGCTCCTCAGAAGAGGCGTAATTGTATAGCTGGACTCGCTGCTGATGTAAAAACTGTCAAAAGCGTGGTGACCCCACTGGGAGCTTGCCAGCCCACACCAGCAGCAGCCAACCTGTCCTCCCCATGTCTCCCCTTGCATTACTGGCTCTATCTTTCAAAACAAGACATAATCAACAAGCTTTTGTTCATTTTTGTGCATTAAACAATTAGAGCAGCACACACACAGGATTTACATCACTTCTCCTTTCATTACCTAACATCAGTGTCTTCCTCTCAAATGAGTTTTTAGTGGATTTGTTGTTTAGGAATGTGGCTCAGCTCCATTAGCAGCTTTCCAGAATAACTGTATTACTATGAAGTAGGGCATCACAGGACCAAATGCCATTTCTTTTAGAGATGTAGTTAGGTATACGATGAGGCATGATGCCTGGTCAGGTAATTAATCAAGTGCTGGTCACCTGTGGCCCCATGTTAATAAAATGATCAATGGTGATGCTACAAATTTACTAAAATGGAAATGAAGGAATAATGGGGCCTGAACTGGATGGTCATTGGGTTTAATGGGCGTTGCTGTGTATTGATGAAGCCCTGAGAGAGAGATCAAAGTTCAAGCTTAGCTCTCCAGTTACCCCCATACCTCACCTCTGCTTCACCCAAACCTGCTGGCACAGGGATGCCCTGGCAGGGAGCGTGGCTGTGTTTCACACCCAGAAGATGTCCTGGTGGGACGTTCAGCCTGGATCCTCTACCAGTTCTCCCACAGAGGGAGAAACTCTGACTATTGCTAAGTGAGCCACCCTAAACTTGGTTTATTATCAATGGAGAGATGTGTGTGCTTTCTGGGACACAGACCCTTTAGGCACACATTTTAGGGTGGAATGAATTGTATTTTATGCACCACTGTCTCTGGTGACAAGATTTTCCTCTGTGCAATGCTACAGACTCTGTGATGTGCAGGGGATATCGTTCACAAGACGCTCGTTGTGGACTTCCTAGTCAGGACAGCACATTTGCAGCTGTACTGAAGGTTGTAACTGGGAAGGCAAATGGACAGACAGACACAATTGTCATATGTGGAGTCAATGACACCCAGAAGTCCTGGGCCCATTGTGCAGGCTCAGTCACTTGATCAAATTATTGCACAGATTTTTTTCTTCTTTTCCTGTTGTGATGCTATTATTGTCTACTTAATAAACTGCACGTATTAATGATCCATGAACATCTTTTAGAGAAATAAAATGAACTGGAGATTTCGATCTCTTGAAACTTTAACCAAAAACCTAAAAGCAAAATCCGTAGACACAAATTTCAACATAACCAAGGTTCTCTAAGCCATAGCTCAGCTGCCAGCTAATCTGAAGGTACCCCAAGAGTCTGTTTCTTTTGATCTGCATTTATCCCTTCTTTCTGAGTGTATATTGAATGGAATATATTGCTTGAGCCTATCAATCTGACAGTAAATTACTGTGTTTCAGATGATTTCGTACATGGCAACACAATTGGTATGGATGATAGAAGTGTGAAGATGTCCACTGTGTCCCTTTGTTACTGCATTATCAGTGTTGATCAGTGGCAGTTCTCATCAAAGAGCTTAGTGGTGGGCTGCAAAGCTGTTGTAAAACATTCAAGAACCAGAAAAAAAAAAAAAAAAAAAAAGACACCACCAGCAAAAACAAAGAATAAAAGTTCTTTCAACTAAACACAGGAAATGCATTACGCCCTGCTGTAAGGAGGAAGTGTACTGGCTGTATCATTAACATCAATGTGGCCACAGCTCAGACTCTTATTTTAGGTGTTACACTTCTCTGCTAAATACACTTTAACTTTAAGTACCTCAGAGAAAGTGAGGGCAAGAGCACAAACCTCAGCTCTTGCAAGTCTTTTCTAGTATGGCAGCAACTGTGTTTCTGTGATATTTCATGTATTCAAGCCTAATATTGTGGGTGGAAAAGAAGTGAATCAAGCACTTGTAACATGGGGATGAAGAGATATAGCTCAACATACAGCTGAAATTCATGGCTGAAGGTAAGAGTTTATAGATCAGCAATACAAGTTCCAAAGGTAAAAGAGACATTCATCCAGATACCATGCTTCTTTCTAAAAGTGTCTTGCTTGTGGCTGTTATAAATTGAATTATTTCTGGTCAGGAGAAAATGGGAGGACACCTCCCCTTCTTAGATATTTTGTACTATTTGTGCAAAATTTGATCAAAACTCTTGCTTGCAGCTATCCTGAATTTGTGGGGAATCAACATGACTCTACATCACTTTTCTTGTTTGTACACTTGAGTTTTATTACCATTTTAAAGATATCTAATGTCAATGGAGTGTTAGAAAAGGATCTTTGTAGCAAGATAAATGATGAAGCGTCCTTTGAGTAAGTGATCTGAAGATATCAGGATCTGTTATGTTCAGGTTAACACAGTGAAACAGAGTAGTTTCAATGCTGATGTTATAAATCAGGAGCTATTAATGCAGATAGGTACATTAGGAGGCTAATACATTAGCACATATTCACAAAGCTGGCCCTAATGCCTTGAAATATTCAGAGCTCCAGCCCTGAGTTTATAATGGAAACTTCACCACTGCCTCTTCCCACAGTGCCATCAAGGGGAAGGGGCTGGTGAGATGTCCTCTGACTCTGGGAGAGCCTTCCATGGTCTCAGTCCAAACCATGGCAGATGCCTCTGATTTTGGTGCAGAGGATATGGTGCGGAAGAGAAGGAACATCTTTGCACGGCTTTGACCACAGCTTCTAGGAAGTTCTGGCAGTGTGGAGGAACGTGCTTACAACAGAAAGAAGGACGAAGACTCATCGGGTTTTTCCAGCTTTCATCTGCATGCGCTGCTGGCTGGCTGGCTTAGCTCTCCAGCATGAGGACAGTCTGCTGCTCTTTTTCTTTCTCTTGCTTTTCCTATCTGTCTCCCACATTTTTTTTCCATACATGAGACTTCAAACACAGTCCTATCACTTCACAAGCAAGGGGACTCTCACAGCTTGCTATGAGTTGTTTAGCAGCTGGGACTTTTCTTGGTGGCCTGCGTTTTTGTGCTCTGGAAAGCTAACGATTCAAATCCTTCATAAAGAAATGTGAGTTGAAAGGGTCAGCAGCCTGCATCTTTCTGTCTTATAAATATACCTCAACTTCTGGCTTTGTGGAGGGAGAAAAAACAAGCTTGCTGTGCTGACCCCCTTCAGACATCAGTTCACAGTCTTTCTCCTGACTTGAGGAGTAGCCTGAGAAGGGAAGAGAGATTTCTGAAGTGAAAAGTGCCCTGTGATGAGATACTGGAGCCAAAGAGACACAAACTGCTCCTGGACTCCCTGCCTGTGGATAAGAAACTCTAGCTGACACTTCTGAGTGAGTGGGGAAAAAATGCCTTAAACCCATGTGACACTTACATAACTTCAGGCCCGGGATGTTTTTCTCATAAAGGAAGGATGAATATTGCCAGGGGCAGCTTTCATGATAAAAGCAAGCCAATAATCTCTNAGACGGCCCTCGCTATCATAGTAAAAAAAAAAAAAAAAAAAAAAGTCCTCAGGAGAAGCCAGGACATTCCATGTCAGGCTAGTGTCCCTCTTGACTGTAGTAGGGCAAGGAGCTTGGGCAGCTGCTGATGACTACAAAAACTGGCGTAAGCCTATGATGTACAAGTATTTGGGGGGATACAAGAGGCAGAGAAGCAGGGTTTCTTGTTAGGGAGGATGCTGAAGACTGGAAGTATGAGAAAAGAAGGAGAGGAAGGTGCCATGCTCGAAGGGGGGCTAACACCTCATCTTCAGAGCAAAGAAGTTCTCACTTTGCTGAGTGAGGTCAGCTGAAGGTGGTCGTTTTGCTGAGAGCTTCCTAAACACAGCAGGTCTTCCTCACTCCTTGCATAGCTTTCACCTGACTGCAAGAAGCAGACTGGGAGAGCACAGGAGGACTGGAGCAGATGACCTCCTGAGGTCCCTTCCATCCAGAGTTTTCCTCTGATCCTATTGAGGTGGTGTAAAGAAGCAGATACTTAGTTGCAACCATTGTTATTGCACTTTCTAGCTCTGGAGTACATGGCAAACACCAGGAAAGGAGGTGTGGAGGATGGTCAGCATGGGCCACCTTTGGATGTAGAACTGTCTGCAGGTCTTTTGCCAGATGATCCTTTTGAAGCTGCTCGTTGGTGGCCCGTTAGCTGGTGCTGATGGCTGCAGTCTGGCACATGGCACTCAGGGGTAACTCCCAGGCTGAGACCAGCTTTGGCCGGATTTAGGCATTTTGGGGCATGTGTCAACAATAGAGAAAGTTCAGAGCAACCACCACCCCCCATTGTTTGCTCCCTGCCTAGTTTTGGAAGGGCAGTAGGCACCCTCCAGAGGGGTGACTAGCACACCTTACCCAGCTGTAGACAAATTCCTGGTTTGGAGTTTGTTTCTCGGGGACCAGTCTTCAACATGCCTGGCTGCTCAGGTGATCAGTCACTATCTACTGGTGTCTGGAGGCAAAACAAGTGGCTGCAAAAACTGAAGAAGAAAGGACCACTATGCTTTCAGAGAGGAGTGCATGTTTCCCCCACACAACTACTTCTCCAGAGTGTCATCTATGATATTTAACAGCAGTGGATCCCAGCTTGGGACTCCGGTGAGCCTTGTACAACTCGTTGGTCTCACATCAAGGGCACAGTTCCATCTCAGCATTAAGGTCCTACACACATGGATTCTGCTGTCTTGCAATTATTGTCCTGCTGTATCTCTGCATGTGCTGTACTTTATGGAAACTGATACAAAGTGGCAGGAAACCACACATCAGGAACATCTACTGCGCAGAGACAGCTCCCTTTATTTGCAAGCTGCAGGCTGCCTGAGCCCAGCATCTGTGTTTGAATCACTCTTGTGTTCCTCCTTTAAATCCCCACCTGAGGTCAAACTCTGAAAGAAAGGTCAGTGCTAGTTGAAGGCTGCTCCGAGAGAGTCTGAATCATTTAGTGATGAGTCATGTGAAAATTAAATTGATGCAAATGTAAATTTGACGACTTAAAAGGCTGGAGAGGATTCCGGTTGGCCCATGAGTTTGGTGCTTATGCAGCTGTGCTTCCAGTGCTGTGAAGGAGGTTTTGCAGCAGGTAGAAATGGGGTGAGAGAGGTGTTGCTACACCAAAATGATAATGATGCTTTTTCTTCTTCTTCTTTTTTTTTTTTTTTTTTTTTTTTTTTTTCTGTATTTTTTTCTCAGAATCTGACTCATCACAGGTTTGCAGGAGGGGAAGCTCTGCAAAGAACCTCTAGCATCCCCATGTCACTGCATGGCAGCACACTGGTTCTGTGGCCCCAGTTCTGGGTGTGTAACCTCAGTTCTGGGTTTTGGAGTTTTGTTATCAGCATCCGAGGTGCTGGGCATGGTGCTGTTGGCTGGGTGCTTCCAGCTCTTCTCATAAATCATTAGCTACTCCAGAGAAATCACTGAAGCATGCAAGGAAATCAGCAATTACCTCATGCCCTAGAGGAGCAGATCCTGTTGGAAAAAATGAGAAAGTATCTGGGGATAACTATATAACTAGAAAAATTAAATGCTCTTTTATGCTTGTTAAATTCGGGATTATATTCATGATTTTACCCTCACCCCAATCAAACCAGGGGTAATTAACTCTGAGACATCGTTACTGGCACTGACTGACCTTAGTGTTTGTGTGAGCACAGTGGAGTGGTGATGGGTTTTATTGCATGAACGTGAAAGTAAGAGCAAATGTAAGGAAAAGGAGAAACAGAATCTGTCTTCGCCACAGACAAGCAAGGGGTAGTGTTCAGGTTGTGCACGAAGCTTCCACTCGTTGGGAAATGCCAGAACTGAGGATGGATGCTGACTTCTGCCCAAAGTTTTGAGAGAAATCTAGCTAAAGATAGGCACCTTACCAAAATATAGCCGTGTCAGAGTGCTGTATCAAATGGCATTTGAAATGTCCTTTGTTTTCAGATTGTGATTTAATGCAGCAGTCGGATGACTTACTTTGTTAGACTCAGAGCCCACTCCGAAAGCCTGAATTGTTTCTATCTTTAGAAGTGACCACTAAACCTTGGGAGTTTTGTTTGCCCCTTGGCAAAAGAAAAGTCCTGGCCTGCTATGTTTTGCTGGATTGTCTTATTTCTTCTTCTTTTCTTACCTTTTTTTTTTTCTCACAGAAAAGCAGATGGAAAATACTTTTCAGTAAGATTTATTATATTATCTGTATATGTAATTAGGCAATTGCTATGCATTTCTTAATCATGTATATTACTTTACTTCAGCACTCTGAATACCATTCACTCTGAATACCATTTCTGGGCATCATTACAGGCCTCCAATTAGCAAACAGGAGTTGAGAAGTACTAAATGGGTTACATTCATAACCAAACACTAAATGAAGCACAAACTCAACTTCCTGGAAGATGACAGAGCTGTAACAAAAATGTCTTCATATCTGTAAAGTTTGTCTTTATACATACAAGAAAACACAGAGGGCTTCATAAAAGCTCTATAGATTTCTTACATTCTCACTTTCTGCCTTTTCTGACTGATCCGGACTGTAGTGAACTGTGTTATTATGTCATTTAGAAACTGACAAATTGGTGCAGGTTAAACACAAGCAGTTCTAAACTTTGGCAATCAAAAAAACAATCTTTCTGGTGGTTTCTGTGCACTTGCAGGCCTCCTCTCCCCTGTCTGTTTCTCTGAAGAAGCCGATTTCTTTGCTCCAGAGCAGGCTGTGCTTGCAGTGTTTTTGGGCTGGAGCAGAAGCCCTGAGATTCCCATGGGGGAGGTTGAACTCAACACATCTTCCAGCCAAGGAATGTTCAAGACAAATAATTTGGACAAAACTGGAAGTACTGAGATAGAACTGAAATCTCTGATATTCAGCCAAGGCTGGGGGAAACGTTAAGTACCGAGGGACAAGTTCTGCTCATCTAAAGCATGTTTAACATCATCTCACTCTGCAAATAGCACCACTAGCATTCCTGTAGGGAGACCATGATGGAGACAGTTAAAATTTAAAATATTTAATTTGCTTGAGCAGAAAAACAGGAAGGAAGAAAGAAAGTTTTTCATCTTAAACAGACTTTGTCGGGCTGATTTTATCCTCCAAGACAAAAAAAAAAAAAAAAAAAAAAAAAACTAAACAAAACAAAAAAAAATCATAAACAGAACATATGGAATAAAATATCAAAAACAGAGGCATGAAATTTTCCAGTTTTTCAGTTTCCATTCAGTGACATGTAACTCAGTTGCCACATTGCCAGTTTATTGTATGTTGCAAATAAATTGATGTGTGGCTTAGTGCTCACAGCACCAGAAATGAACAGGTGCAGAACTTAGCTTTCATCATGACTCCCTGTGATGGAGGGGAAGCACAAGGATGTCATCTCTGCTGGAACCCAGACTCCCATTGACTGGGAGAAAAAGAATTAAAAATGAATTAAAAAAAAAAATAGAAAAGCACACAATCTCAGCACTGAGATCTCACTTGCTGAGAGTCCTCATCAGTCAGGGTTGGAGGGATGTGATGGGGAGGATGGAGAGCGGATGGGATGGAATGGGAGCAGCAGCAGTGTGGGGAAAATGCACGAGTGCTATGTGGAAGTGCAGAGCATCCAGCAGCTCTGGACACTTAGGTATGCATTATCATCCCTGCCGCTCTCTGCCTTTTAACTTCAACTCTTTTTCCCTTCATTTTGTTTTATTGGCTCTTACTAAGCCTTTGTAATAGAAAGGAAATGCATGTGGGAGGAGCGAGGGGGAGGTTATGGCACTGCTGCTGTTCAAGACAGGGCTAATGGCCCAGAGATTTGATAAATAATTCTGTTTAATTTAAGCCTCGGGAGCTTGTAACCAAATTGTATCACCTGTTGTTCTGCTGCTTTCTTCCAAGCCAGAGAGAAGAAGAAAGAAGTCTGGCAGAAAACCCCGACCTTTGCCACCAGCAGTGGCGAATGGAGGATTTCCAAGCCTGCCTGAGCCTTGGTGAAGCTGAAGGGATGCGTGGTATCCCTAATAGCACTTTGCCTCAGAGAGCTCAGGGGATGGATGCTGCAGCCGAAGTGTTCTTGGAGGGATCCTGGGCAGCTGGGGAGGTTATCACAGTGACAAGCCAGCCAAATACGCTGTGCGGGATGGAGAGCAGCAGCTCTGTCTTGTTCAGTGTCCAAGCTGCCAGCACACGGTCCCCCAAGAACTCAGCCCGAAGTCAAGCCCCAGCTTTTTCATTTCAAGCCCCAGATTTTACATTTCTTTCCATCAACTCAGGAGGAATATAAACCCAGGGGTGAAAGGGAGAGAATATGCCTTAATGCTACTGACACCCATGTATTTTAACATGGATAGGGAAACAAAAGCCCATCCTATAGCGATCAGGGTTGTACAGCATTAGGTTGTAGCAGTTACAGCTCTTTTAAAAGAAAAAGTGAAGATTTCAACAAAAACACTGATGTTTTAAAGGTGATCTGTGTCCTGGGAGTTGCTTTGTTGTGATACTTTGAAAACACCTCTGGCCTCAGGCTTGGGAAGCAAAGCTTGGAAAGCAAAGCTCGGAAAGCAAAGCTTGGAAAGCAAAGCTTGAAGGCCGCTAATGACCTGGAAGAGGACAGAGATTTATCCTCACTGGACTTGCAGTAAATATGAAAGGGATAATTGCAACTCTATGATACTAGTGCAAAATCTTCAGATGTCCAGGTCCACAGCACAGGATTAGATTCCTGGGCACACACCTTTTTTTCGCTCTTCATCACCCATTCACAGTTCAGCTCAGGTGAGGAGGGGCAGGAGTCACTCAGTGGTCCCAGAATCAGCTCCTGCTGCACAGTAGCCTCTGTCTCTGCTGCTCATGCCACTCATCACACATCTCTCTCTGTTACTACTGAGGTGTAGCCAGGAGCAAAGCAGTCTGCGAGCACTATAAGATAATCTAGAAAAAGACATCCTTGTTTTGGGTTTAAAA
>VXAV01002113.1:1104893-1120547 GCA_013399715.1 Alectura lathami | reverse complement strand
AAGGAAAGGAAAGGAAAGGAAAGGAAAGGAAAGGAAAGGAAAGGGAAAAGTCATCAGAAGGCTAACAACTAGTCCTGTCCCTTCAGTGTCAATTTGAGGGATATTCTTCCTCTGCTTAGACCAAAAAATGGGTTAGCCCTTAAAAAATAAACTACTCCATGTAGCTCCACAAACGACTGTCTCCTGTGATCAGATCAGGACAGGCAAAAGCCTGCATCCAAACTGTGATGCATGGGCTTTTTAAGATGCCATGTGAGAGCAGGCATCTGCCTTCAGGAGCCAGTCACACAGTGAGGACTTTTATTTTAGCAAGGACAGCGGCAAGAAGAGACCACAGCGATCATCTGATCTGCCTTTCTGCATGAGGTCATGAGAATGCACCCAGCAATCCCTGTGGCCATCCTGGGCTTTTGTGGTGAGGTGATGAGCACCAGAGACAACATTTATAATTGCAGCCCCCCTGCACGTGTGTGTCTGCCTGTAGGCCAAGGAAACAAGAGCTGAATGCAGGTTTCAGAAGATCATCATGAAGAGCATCGCACCAGAGCTGTACTTAGCTGCATGGCTGTGCCTGGGATGTGTCACAGCTTGGAGAAGCTGAGCACAAGTTCATGCAGCATTGACCCCTTCATTTTCCTGTCATCAACTTCGTAGAGCCATAGGATCATAGAATATCCCAAGTTGGAAGGGACCCTCAAGGATCACCAAGTCCAGCCCCTGGCCCCACACAGACAACCCAAGCCCAAACCCTGTGTCTGAGAGCGGTGTCCAAAAGCTCCTTGAGCTCTGGCAGCTCGGAGCCGTGCCCACTGCCCTGAGGAGCCTGTGCCATGCCCACCAGCCCCTGGTGCAAAACCTTTTCCTTAACACCCAGCCTGACTCTCCCCTGACGCAACTCCATGCTGTTCCATGCCCTGGGAGGGAGCTGTGGGCCGCCATGAGGCCTCCCCTCAGCCTCCTCTGCTTTGGGCCCAACAAACCAAGGGCCCTCAGCTGCCCCTCACACCCCTTGCCCTCCAGACCCTTCCCCATTTTCGCAGCCCTCCTCTGGATGCTCTCTAACAGCTTTATGTCCTTCTTACATTGTGGCACCCAAACCTGCACCCAGTGCTGGGGGTGAGGCCACACCAGGCAGAGCAGAGCAGGATGATCCCTTCCCTTGATCAGCTAGAAATTCTTTAAAAAAACATTTGATTAAAATCCTATTTAGACTGGCATAGTACTGCTGCCTCTATTGTGCAACTGCTAAAGACAAGAAAAGGAGAACTTTCACAGGTACTACAGGACTAATTCTGCTAAGTTTGTGCTAGGACATAAATGCTTCTGGAGACCCGATTTACTTGGGTTCAGCACTGCAATATTCACTTCTTCATCTCCCTGCCATCTCACAGACCCAGCAACACCGAAGCAGGTGCGAGGAAGCTAAGGGGCAGAAAGCTCCCTACACTGACTGGGAGGGAGCAGAAACAAAAGCATTGTGCCCTGAATTCTTCCCTTTGCCAAGAATTGTGAGTCTTCCAGTGGGTGTTCTCACATACACTCAGGCTTTGTAAACTCTAATTAAGATCAACTGAACAGTGATTTTAAATAACCACATTTTCCATGTAACTGTCTGAAGCAGGAAATACTGGTAATTCTTGTGTGGATTTAACCATTTGTAAGAACTTCATGCGCTGAGTCAGATTTTTTCAGCTGCTTGGATTCCTGTTATCAGGGCATCTCTACATCATAAGCACTGACCACTTGTTTTGGTGCCTGTGAAGAATTTTAAAAACACAGCCCCAGTTATACCTGCTGAAGTTCCCCAAGAATAATCTGCTCATAAATATCCCCTGAGGCCAAATATGCCAAGCATACATAGCCTTCAATTTGAAGCTAAATTTACTTTCCTTTCTTGTATGCCAGACTTTTGAATTACTGAAGCTATCACGGAGCTGGATGATTAGTGCAGCGTATGCACCCATATTTTAGTTGCAGTTAGCTAGTTTAATAAAGCTAGTCACTCTTTGTGAAGCAAAACAATCCCTAGTTTATTTAATGAAGCCAAACATTCTATTTCAAAAAAAGACTGCAAATACAATAATTATAATCCAATTCTAGAAGAACCAAGACAAAGATCAATCCTGGAATTCATTAAATGCCTTATGTGTCAAGATGACCTTTAAGGTTTGCTAGTAATCTACATTTTCAAATTTTTAAGCCTTTTTTTTTACAGAATCTCAAAGTGAACATTGAAGAACTAATCATACTTGTTTCTTAGCAAATGCGGAATTTTCTGACCACTTTATGTCTGCACATTTTACTGTGCATGAAGTTAACACTTACAGGATACAAATTACAAGAGAAATAAGATGCACTGGAAATGGAAGTATCTTGAGCTCTTGTTGCACAAAGGATTTAAGAGTTATTTCAGGCAAAGCATCAGAGATTGTGTCTGCCATTCACACCCCTACAAAAACCATGTACTTCATCTTGTTTTCTTCCACCCAGAGAGATATTTATTTGGACAACCAATCCACTCCAAATCTGGCATCACTCTCAGCATTGCTCTTGGATGGAGTCTGGCCCCATATCCCCAAAACTCTAATGATTTTGAAAAATAGTTGAGGTTTACTGGCAATTACTGTGCTCAAGACTTTATTATAGTTTGATGCCTTCCAGAGTAAACTTGAGTATTTTAGGCATTTGGATTCTGTGTTGAATGCAAGAACCCAAGTTAGGGCCACAAATCAAGGACGAGATTGGCAGAAACAAAGGTGTTGCACAGGAAAGCCACCCACCAGGAGAGGCGATAACTGTGCCCCTGCACCACATGGTTGTGAAGTCCTAAGGCAGCACACTGAGCATGACCCGAACTTCATGGGGTCCCCAGTATTCATCCCCGCTAACAATTCCCCTGAACAGTAGTTGACAAGAAGAGATTATTATTATCTGCTTATGGCAGAGACTTCTGCTGCCAGAGAGAAAGCATCTGATTGACAGCACCAAGGGGTGAGTTCTTGCACCCCCCTACAGCACAGGTACAGCCCTCTTATGACAGGACCACCTGCTAAGCCCTCAGACTCCCCGCTATGGCTATTAATAATCACTTCCCGTGATTTTCATACCTTTCTGATGCGGACACTTGACCTCTTGTAGCTGTATACAGATTCCCTTCTCATGTTACACAGGGTATCCAGCAGCACTGCCACTGGGGACAAGCTGAATATCCCCTCCTTGCTGCTGATTCCTGCAGCCCGTGTGCTCTCACCACTGTCCCTGCTTTCACCTAAATGCGCTCGATGCTCTGTCATTCTTGTGGCCGTGCTGACAGCTCTCTGTTATTCGTGTTCAAGTTTAAACACCAGGTTGCACCTGTTAGCTTAGCTCTTCATTGGGAGGAACCGAAGCGGAAAGTGACCTCGCATGTCCGGCAAAGCAATCCCTCCCTGCTAATGGAAAAGAGCCGGCTGCACTAAAGCCACCGGCGTGTTCCTCCGGGCTATTTGTATCGCTGATGTTTCTGCCTTATTGACTGCCTCCTTGGAAAATAATTCTGTTGCTTAATTGATTGTAACATTTCTTTATTCCCCTCGCCCTGCCAGTCCATCAGGTCTTTGTTTCCCACTGGTGTTTTGTTGCTGCTGTGCAGCAGTAGCTGCTGTCAGCACGGTAGGAAGCACACGCTTGTCCTTCCCGACCATACACTGGGGAGTCTGACACTGTCCAATCACAGCATCTTTCCGTGATGAAAAACAACTAGGCTTCATGCAGCTTGGGCATTCCAGGCTGGCTGTTATGCACTGCTTTGCACAAAGACTTCTGTTTTCCAAAGTTCTTTCCCGACTGTGTGATTTCCTGTGTATCCCTGGGTGGATCCCAGCATCAGGGGCTTCAGAATGGAAGAGAGTGAAAGACATGTTGGCTGGGGACCTTCACTCACGCAACACAAAGACCAAGAGCACCACAAAATGCCCCATTGACATGGCAAATAGCTCCTCCCTGGTGAGAACAGCCACCAGTCTGCTGGAAAAAATCTGGGTTCTTTCACACACCCTTCTGGAAGAAGCAGGACCAATACATATTACTTTCCTTCTACCGGTAAAAACCATGCTGTGGGCTCTGAAAGCCTTATATTAAGTGAGACCTTGGATCATCTTCTTGCAGCCCGTATCTGGATACCTCAGAACAGGCAGTAAGGAGCTTTCAGAGGTCCCTCAAGCAAGCCTCTGCCTATCTCGCATCAGCCAGCACGTTCTCAGGCTGGCTCAGCTCAGATAAGAGATGCTCTTATTTTCTTTGAGTTTGCAGTGTGACATACGTATTCCTCACAGTCCTGCTGAGGAGGGATGATATTGTGTATTAGGCAATGAGAAAAGTGGAGAGGGAGGGCAGAACATCTTGACAGCTGCTGCTCAAGTAGACCATCAACAGCTACCTGCTAGCAAATTTAAAATAAATCAGGGAAGAATTTACAGCTTTTCCCCATTTTTCTACTGACTAACAGGGAGGCTTTTGCATCTAACAAAATAACAAGCATTTCCATGAGCTGCTTATTTGACATGGCATTGGAGGAAGGTGAATTATTAGGTCTTTGGGGTGTTAATGGGGTCATTTCATGCTGTGGTTATTGGTGGACTGATAGAATGGATTATGTGCCTATAATTATCATTTTTTGCTGCTGGGTGGTCACCATTTCCCATTGTAAATCTGCTTGTCAGGGCACCAAGACATTTTTCTGTGGGTGTTTCTCATTGTTATTTAAAGGTAAGGAAATAATTTCAAAAGTGCGAATTAAGCTCTGCTGCCAACAGGAAGGAGATGAAGTTGGCTGGGGAATAAAGCCAAGCAATCCCCTGGGAATCCAACAGCTCTTCCCACGTGCAGGCATGCTCCTGCGGGATGGGGGCTGCGTGGGCTGCTGCTGGCCCCCGCATTCGACTCCGACGTGGAGAGCCAGGAATCAATCACTTTGATGTCTTGTCTTATCCCTACAGATAGATAAGAGGAGCATGTGTGGTGGCTGCTGCAGCACCACTTCAGCAGGCCCTTTTGAAGTACTGGAGCTTTAGTGGCTGTTGTGAGAGTGGAAAAGCTGACACCAATGCTGCTTTGGGACGTGGCCACCAGGGACACCTTTCCTCGTCACTCATGGGTGTCACTTCTGTGACGTTGGATAGGTGGGTGGTTTGTGCGTACATCTCCAATCCACATGTGCCTTTGTCCTGGGAGTGTTTATGGATCCGACGGTGTTTGCTTTTGCGCTGGCGGATGAACTTGCTCAGCAAGAAGATGGTGGCAAAAAGCAGAGAGGTGCGCAAATGTGTTCCTCCATTTCATGGGGCTCACCAACACTTTGGGTATCCAAGCTGAGCTGCTGTCTCACAGAATCAAACTGGCTGAGGCTGTACGGGATTTCTATCAATGCCCTCAGTGAGAGTCATCTTCTATCCCTCCAATCTCTCCCTACATAGATTATTTCTTGTTATATATGATTTGTTCTTCCTGCCACCCAGGAGACACAGACAGCTCTTTGCTCTCACAGCACCAAAAGCCTTAACTTTGTTCCAAGTTTACATTACCCAATCTGCAACAACCTTTTCCCTAGCCTTGGCAAGCACAATCTTACCAGGTATATGTCTGCTTGCAGCATTTTCCCACATCTTTGCTCTGGCTGGTACACCTCTACAGCTTTATCTTTCCACTCCTTTTCCTTACCAACTGCATCAGGCATAGCAGCCTGATTGTGTTTTCAAGATTTCTGTGGCCTGTCCCTTTTGATCACAAACTCCTTGCTCAGACTTGCCCTACATTAACCTCTGCTCCTCACTGGTGTTATTTTCAAACAAGCACTTTTGTGTTTTCTGGTGGACACCTAGATATTATCTGCAAAGTGCCCTCATTGCCCTCCTTTGAACTTGCCTTTGCTGCAACAGAGCCCTCGCTAGTGGTTAAGCTGCTGATGGATGAGTATCACAGCCACCATGCTGATGGACACCATTTCAACATTCCCCAGTAACCTATTGTACCTATTATTACATGTTTTTTCTTATGTTGGAAACTCTTAGGACAGTTTTTTACTCTGTTTTTGTAGTGCCCAGAACAAAGATGTCCTGATCCACAGCTGAGACTCCCTCAAGTGCTGTGGAAACTCAGGTGATGAATAGAAGAATTCAATAATTTAGAGCTGACCACTTCCATGTTGTTCAGTGCTGGGGACAAAAGTCAGCTTAGTTTCTCTCAAAAATCTGTGTTTCATGCTTTTTTTTTTTTTTTTTTTTCTTTAAGCCTTGGGTTTTTAAGTGAAAATGCGTCCCTGCCCACACTCCAGAACACCTATATGGTGCTTCACAGCTTTCCCTCTCCCTGGGTTTTCATACAGAATAAATAAAAGCAGGTCCTGGAGACAGTATGTTGAGATGCGACTGAATCTTATTCTGAAGGTAGGAACTCCTGCTGTTTGCCACCAAAGCACTTTTGAATGACATAGTCTTCCTTGCTTTAAAATATAGTGTTGTGAGACATATTTGTCCGGATCCCAATTTTGTCTGGCAATAGTTTTGCGAGTGAATCACTCCTGAAAAGAGTGTTTCTCAGTTATTTTTCATTGCAGGGAAAAGTGCTTTTGTGGCAGGATGCCTTCGCCTGCCTGGACAGAACTGATTGTATTTTTTTCTAAATCACTGTTTAGAAATCCAATGATGTTCGCTGCTATTTGCTGGCATGTGAAAAGGCATGCTAAACAACACTTGGGGGTTAATTTTCATGACCCCGACTCTACCTCTCAACAAGATAGATTACATTTTCAATTCTATTCCTTGGTGTATAAGAGTGAATCATTTTGTAGAAAATGAGAATTGATCCAAATCTTCACCCTAAAGTCAAACTGCAGCTTTATTGACCAGANGTAATGCACTAGTTTTAAGAAAAGAGGAAAAAAGGAAAAAAAAAAAAATTAAAAAAAAAAAAGGAAATAAAAGGATGCATTTCTTTAGAATACAGCATTCCCCATGATATTTCTGGTGCCAAAACACCATCTAGATAGGGGCAGACCATGCCAGGGAGGCCCAGCTCTCAGCATCATTCACACTTTTTCTTCTTTTGTTGCAATGTTTTGACTCAAACTGCCTTCCTGCCTTCTTTATCTATTTGAGCAGCAAGTGGGTACTGTGTATAGTCTGATGCAGACAAAAGGCCAAGGCAATCTTCAGGGGTGCAAATGGAAACTAAATGTCCCAAAGAAAGACCCTGGGAGCTGGTGGCCCCGCTGTCCTTCAGGAGTCTTGTACTGCAGGGACAAACTCTTGCCATTTTATCTTCCCCTTCTCTGGAGAAAATCCACACAGCTGAAAACAACAAAAATGTTCCCAATCTTTTTACTGGGTTTGCAATGTAAATCTACAAAGTGAAACAACCCCATACAGCTCCCTTGCTTAAGACGCAGAAGAAGAGCTCCAGGTTTTACTTTCCCTAGGGCTAAAGATTTTTTGCTCACCCCCTGGCTTTAAATGTTTGGACTGGCACTACCAGTGCTGACCTGAGCATGGCGGTGTTTCACTCCGGACACTAGGGTGCGACCAGGCTTGGAGAATGCTATCTTACCATCCTGCTTCACAGGAAAGGAAAAAAAAAAAAAAAAAAACCCTCCAAAAAAAAACTAAAAAAAAAACTNAAAACCTGCAACCAAAAACTGAGAACAAAGCTTTTCTCCAGGAGGCAGAGGGCAGTGTTTGCCCACACATAGTAATTATGAGACAGACGGCCAGATTTGTCCCTGCTGTTCTCCCCATTGGGGTGACAATGGTGGCCCTACTGGGTTTTGGGAACTTGAGAGATGGATTTATGCCTGGGCGTGTTTAGGGTCGGCTGCGTTTGGAAAGGGGGCTGAGATGTTCAACTATTCCAAAAAACACCAAAAATCCTCTCAGAACATGGGGAGTACTGCTCCTCCCTGGGGTCAGACTTGTCACAAGGACGTCTGGATGGTGGGCTATTTTTTTTTCTGCTGGGGAAATTGCCTGCACCTCAACATGAATTTCATGTTCAGAGGTTGGGTGACAGGCCTGGTGGACATTATTAGCCTGGCTGGCTACAGAAGGCAGCTGCATGCAACTGTAGCTCTTTGGTCATGTGCCAGTGGCACCCATGGATCTGGAGAAGTGGAAAAGATACTCTCCACCCTGTCCTCCTTGTTTCACATAATATGAGTTCTCTTAATATTAGCGGAGGAAGTGATGTATAGGGGCAGCTGATTTCTGCACCCTCTGCACTGAGCACAAGAGGGATGACATGCCCATGCACACCTGAGAACATGTCCAAAAGGCATTCTTCTGCTGCTCCTCCAGCCAGCAGACCCAATCTGATCTCTTCCTTGCCCATTCCATCCACACCGCCTTGAAACAGACCTTCACAGCTGCTATGTGCCATGTGGATGAGCAAGGGGAGACCACAGAACAGGGCACTCACAACTCTGGGGCATCTGTTTGGCTACAAGCTGAAGGTCTGACACCAACACCGCTGCTGCCCCCCATCCTCTGGCTCCCCATGCCCCTGGCCCCCTCTCATCCCCTCCAGAGACCGAGGACTTTCCTAGGGCCACAACCGAGCTAGGGACAGATTGGCCTCATCCAGATGACCTCTATGGGGATGCTGTCTCTAAAGGAAAACACAATGGAAAATGGAATGAAAGCTTTTTGTAAGATGAACTCCGTTCACATTTACAAATCAGGCTGCTTTAACAAAGTAATAAATTCCACATTTTCCTGCTGATACCCTCAGGAGAAAAGCATCATGGCTTTTAAGTCCTATTCCTGCAGAAAGAACCGTAGAATTATCTAGGTTGGAAAAGATCTTCAAAATTGGAAAAGACCTGCAAAATTATCAGATCCAGGCATTGACCCAACCTACCAAATCCCATCACTAAACACACCACCACTTAGTGACATGTCCACACATCTCTTAAATTCCTCCAGGGATGGTGACTTCACTAGCTCCCTGGGCAGCTCATTTTAATTCCTGACCACCCTCCCCATGAAGAAATTCTTCCTGATATCCCATCTAAACCTCCCTTGGTGTAACTCAAGACTGTTTCCTAGCATTGTATCACTTGTCACGTTGGTGTATGCCTACAGAGACTATCGTAGTTTGTATTTATCCTTACACAGAGTACATAACATTTTCCTTAACTGCTCTTTTAAGTCATCTGCAACCTCCATGGCAAGCAGCATCTTTCCCTCTACAGTGGCAGCTGCAGTTCAAGTCACGGTAAAGATGGAAAGCAGTCTTCTGCCAGTCTATACTAATTATCCTCTGATTCAATTCATCCTTTCTTTAGCTTCATTGTGCCACTGGAACTGTATCAAAAATTTATTTATCCTTCATATTTTATGAGCTTATGGCAGAAGAGAGATACCCTATATGCCAGCTGCACACCCAAACTGCTGTTTGATAATCTGGGGTAGTTTTAGTCTGACTCTGATCTGAGAAGGCAGTAATAGGAGAATGTCACAGTGGAGGTACTTAAAAAGATGTGTAACACGCCATGTCTAACCAGTCATTAAATCAGACACTTGAGAAATACCTCATTAGCTTTGAGATAACATTTCATATCCATCACAGACATGGCACTACTCTCATTTAAGTGAGAGAATTGCTTTTCTCCATTTGAGCCATGTAACTACCAGATATTGAGGATTCCCCGGTCATTTCCAATGAGGATGGAAATTGGTGATAATCAGGTATTTCTATGATGCATTCTTGGATTCACACAGAAATATGCTGGTATCCTCAGCTCTTTAGGAGCCAAACAAAGTGGATACTCCCTATTCCAGGCTCCCTAACACCTCAACCTTTTTCTGTTATTCTTTAACTATGGATTTCTTTAGACTCTTCACTATGAGGGTGGTGAGACCCTAGAACAGGCTACCCAAAGAAGTTGTTGTTGCCTCATCCCTGGAGGTGCTCAAGGCCAGGCTGGATGGGCCCTGGTCAACCTGGTCTGGTGGGAAGCGTCCTTATCCATGGCAGGGGGTTGGAACTAGATGGTTTTCAAGGTCCCTTCCAACACAGACCATTCTGATTCTATGATATCATCTCAAAAACAGTGTCATCGTCACACCTCTTTGGGTGATCCATTACAATAACTCAGAGGATAGACTTGAGCGCAGCGACCCCCTCTGTAGATATTCATTTATTCAGACAGCATTGGACAGTCTCTCTCCCATAGTTTATCCATCTTAAGATTTCTAGTTTCCCTTCTTCTAGGGCTGTGGAAGTAAACATAGCCTTTGATTTTAAACTTTTAGTAATTTTAGCTATTTTACTATAAAATTATTTTAGCAAACTAAAAATCCCTGAAGACCTTGTTGAGGATTCAGAGAGGGATAAAGACCAGGAAAGCCTTGCTGTGGGGTTTTGATGTAGGTTGGTGAAGGGATCAGTGGTACATTCCTGGGACAAAAGCAGCATTTTGAAAAGAACCACATCAGTGGGAGGCTTGAGAGGGAGCAGTGTGGGAAGAAGGGAGATGGAAATGGAGATCAAAGGTCTTGGAGGCATTGGGAGACTCGGGAGCAGACATGAACCGATTCTCCTTCTGCACTGGTGTTACAGGTTTTCATTGAGAAGAAGGAGGAGGAAAGAGAGTTGAAGGTGATAGTGGTGCCTGGGGCTTTCCCATGCTGCCTTATATCCCTTTTCTATCCCTCAGAGCCTGTAGGGTACCATCCAGGCAGGAGGCAAACAAGAAACAACAGTAAAGAAAAAACAGAACGACTCAGCCTAGACTTCTCTGACATCCCTCAAAAAAGCAGTTTACCTCTCTAGACAAGTTCTTGTTTAAAGCAGGTCAATATTTCTGGTCCATCATGCTTTCTGCTTTAAGTTCTTCAAAGTTCCAGCGAAGCTTCAGATGGGGTAATGAAGGGGGACTAAATCCCTAAGCTATGTAACACAATATCCTTTCATAGCGTTGTTGGGTCTGGTGCTGCCATGGCTGTTTATAGCATCCCACAACGTTCCAACAACTGGATGTACGTGCTGGGAGAAGACCATGAATGTTCAGATCACCTAAGGGAAGTGCTTGGAGAAACACATTGTTTTAGGGGGTAGAGATAATTCTGTGCTCCTGTCTGTTGAAGAAAAAAGGGAAAGATCTTCACTGGAATTACTTCCTCCAGTCTGATGTTCAGAGGTGAACAGATGTCTAAGAGAGTAATGGGTCCTGCTCCACCATCAGTATTCTATTGTAAGCAACTCATGGCTCCTTCCTGGGATGCAGGATGGAGAGGTCTTTGCAGCACAGCAAAGCAGTGCACACAGCAGTGAACACTGCAGATATGACAGCTGGTTTGGAGTTGCGGTCACCTGGTGGCAGTGCATCGGGGTAGGACCAGGTTGCCCAGAGAAGTTGTGGATGCCCCATCCCCGGAGGCGTTCAAGTCCAGGTTGGATGGGCCCTGGGTAGCCTGATCTAGTGGTTGGCAACCCTGTCCACAGCAGTGGGGTGGAAACTAGATTATCTTTAACGATTTTATGACCAGATTGAACTTCTACGTGGCAGGAGACATCTATGCCTGCGTGCTCTGGGACTCAGGCAACATGCTGCCCACAGGCACCAAAGAACACAAGCAGTAAGTGAGGCTATGGCTTGGCACTGATGTAGGGGCTCAGATTTATGCTGCATTTCTTTTTTCTCTTCAGAAAACTGTTTAATACACACTCAGAGCTTGTATACAAGGAAAACTTGCCTCTTAGAAAAAACTCCTGTTAGGAATGCATTTGTTCCAAGAAGTCACAGTAAGGGATCATTTATTTAGGAAGTGTCCTGCTCTTTCCACTTAGCAGAAATGCTGCAAAAATAATCACACAAAAGCCTACCACTTCTGAGCAACGGGGCTGCAGCTCTGTGGGAAGTCAGATCTGGATTCCCTACTTATGTTTGAAAATCTGTTACATCTGGCTCAGTGCTTATACCAGGACACATCCACTTTGAGCCAGTCTGCCTCCATAGATGGTCCCTGCATACCTGACCTCTGTGTCTCCAGGGATGCTCTATGCCAATATATGCACGGTGTGTAAGCACATCTATTGTGCTTGATAAGGACAATAGATTTCATCACTGGTGATGCATAAATAAGGCAGATTTTAACATCTGGTCTTCTGTCTTTAAAATACAATGCCATGTCATAAATAATATAGCATTATTGTTCCCAGAAGGCATTTACAAGTACTTTATTAGGTGTCACATCAGTGCTCCATTTTGCAGCCACTGCCCAGAACTAGACATCCTATAATTCAGTTACGCTGTAAGTAGCCACTAACGAGGCATATGATTATAAAGAGCCAATGCTACACAGCTACGCTGCAGTAAATCTGGAGTAATTCCAGTGAAATCAGTGCTAAAGCATGAATTTACCCCTACAAAATGAAAAGCAAAGACAATTAAAAAAAAAAAAAGGGTTCTGAAAAATGATTGTGAGATTTGGAGAAGAGAGGTGTGCAGAAATCCCCAAATTATTCTTTCCTGCCCTTCTCTATTCTCTTCTCCACTCTGTTTTCATCTGTCACTCACATATTGAGTATCCTGACAGCTCTGCCTGACGATTAATGCTCCTATTCTGTGGGTTTGCATAGTGCCTCCTGAGTACTTAACAGGTCTTAGAGAGTTCAGTTCACTAAGCTCTCAGATTGTCTGGCAGTCCCCAATGGCTTAATAATGTAAAATCATAAACTGGACTGCAACTGATTCCTCTTCCCTGTCTATCCTTTTATTAGGGACTGCTATGTGGGATCTGAAGGAAAGAAAAATAATTAGATGTGTGCTGAGTGAGATTTCTCTTTAGCAAGCACAGTTCTGACCTCCAGCTCAAGATATAACCAGGGATTTGGGGGAGATAGATTTTCTGGAGATAATAATGCTTCCTTTACTATAGGATGAAGTTCATAAAGCAGCTTCTTTTGTACACAAAAAGATTTCTAGCCTCTTTTCTAAGATATCGCTTACTCACATATGCTCTTGTAGCAAAGCTGAAAGTGCTGTATGTTCTCTTAGTATATAGATTGGGATGTAATGTCTGTATGATGTAATCTAAAAATGACCTCACCCTCCTTAAAATCAGTGTTATTCAACCAGTTTCCAGCTGATAGATTGATTCTTAAGCCAGAATGACATTATCTCCCATAGTAGACTAAGAGGCTTGTTTGTGATCTCTGCTGATTAATAGAAAGTGGGTTTCCAGAGACAAAGCCTGGTGTGAATGTGAGGATATGTCACTCCATGGGCATGTGCATGCATACGTGGGCATGTGCTTGTTGACAGCACACCGACCCTGCTAGCAAGGCACAATCAAATTTGCTATTTCCTTTCAATCTGATCAATGTCATTATCTCCTCCTGAAGTTGTCAGGAGGGAGAAGATGCTCTGAGATGTCTGGGATGTTGGCAGGTGGTAGGGAAGCCAGTACCAGAGCGTGTATGAAAACCAGGGGCATTGAAGGTGGTTGCATCTTGCAAGGCAGAGGGACACTATGTTCCAAAGGTGCTGAAATGGAAGCGCTGAAGCATAAACATCCCACGTCAGGACCATCCATAAGCCAGAAGTGCTACTGCTTTGAGCAGTGGTAGTCGGCAGCAGGATGCCCATCCAAACCTACCTTTAAGTTATGGCTTCTGCAGTTTAGGGCAAATCAACCTTGATTCAACAAAACACATGTAAAACTTGAACTGGGTTTCTCTGGGACTGCCCAGTGACTTGTGGTGGGCAGATATGTCCATGTGTTCTCCAGAGACGGGAATGGTCTGTGCCATTCATGTTGGCACCCAGCTTGACTCGCAACACTGGAACACCAAGTCAGCACCAAAGCTGGACAAAAGGAATGAGGTGGAAGATGTCTGTGTTCTGGAGGCACTCAGATGATAACACAAAGCAAAGGTTAAGGAGTAAAATATTAAGTGAACTGGGAGCCAGCTACCCTCCCTGTCACAGGAGCACCCTAATAATGAAGCTATAGAGTCACACTTCTTCCTGCTTCCCAGTCCATCCCAATTGCTATTCAATTATTTCAAAAGACTGGAACAGCATCAGCATCAGGGAATGAAGCACACATCACTGCTCCACCATCCCCTTTGCTTTTGTGGCCCAGAAAATGGGTTTAAATCCCTATATGGAGAGAGAGAGAACCACAGTGTAGTCTCCCACAAATGGGCCAGCTTCCTCAGCTGTGGCCTTACAGTAGAACAGTGAGGAAGCATCAGTTTTGGAGGGGGCAAAGCCTGGTCCTGCATGACCTGAAATCAAGCAAGCTCTGAGCAAGCCCCAGTCCCATCAGGGAGCTCCCACTTTGTGCAGTGTGATAAGCCTGAAGAACCAGCTGGGCACTGGGATGCTTTGTCCTCCAAAAACTGTCCAGTGCTATCAGCAGACCTTGAACTACCTGGAAACATTAATGTAAAAAGACATTTGCAGCTTTGAACATCAGAGGCCTCCTGAACTCTGCAGAACAAGAGTTTTTCTCTTTGGAGCCCCAAGCAGTGTTCAGGCAACCAGCAGCCCCGTGCAGAGGCAGGGCTGTGCACTTTCATCTGCAAAACAGGTGTGATGAGGTGAAAAATGCTACAAGTGTGAAGTGCTTGGCTGTTTTGGCAGTAGAAGCAACCAAATAACATAGACAAGCAGAAATAGAAAAGGAAAAGCATTTGTGCTGTGTTCCAGCTACGAAAGAATAAGACACCAAATATCTGAGGTCTCAATTCCCTACACTGGTTGTAAAACCCCACTCCTTTCCCTTTAGTGCACAAATTTACCCAACTTCGACCTTTTCTACAGAAGAATTTGCTATGTTTGCATTTTTAAAACACTATCATATTTTCACACAGGTATTTATTTTGCAGGTCTCTTTGCTATTTGCACATCTTCTTTTTCAGGAACCTTGTACAAAATCTATTTGCTACCCATCTCCTCTAGCTTGGTGCAGTGAATCACTGTTCACACGATGCTGAATGAAGCCACTAATTAAATATGTGATTTTTATTAGGCTCTAGGCAGGCTATACTTACAGTCTAGTGCAGTAAATGACTTGTTTGTACTACTGTTTAACATATCTCCTGCCCCTTTCCAACTGCTTTGAGTGCAAACAAGTCTACGCTCACAAGGCATGACGGCCAATTCTCTCCGGATTCGCGGTTTTGTACACGGATCCAAATCCTTGAGTAAAGAACCCTGGAAAAGTAATTACTTGGCTGCTTGTGACTCATTTGGTTACCCTGAAGTAGCTCCAAGGTTTGAAAGGTCTCTCTGTGCTCATGCTGAGCTGTTTGCTGACTTTGCAGGGAGTTCATTTAAGCAAACGGTGCGTAGTTGCTCCTGTGGTCACATCTATTGGAAGGGAAAAGCTGGGGTGAGAGCATGGCCAAAGGCATAGCCTTGTGCAGGTCCTCGTCATACAGATGAGGTGTTCAGCTCCCTCAGCTCACCTAAGCTTTTGGCTCTCTGTAAAACAAATTGGCTGCCATGAGACTTCGTGGGGGTCTGTGCAGTGGGGAAAAAAAAGGTGGAAATAGGAAAAGAAAAACATCACTTCACAGTCGTTTATGACTGAATAGATTAAAAGTAAATATGCAGAAAGACAGTATCACAAGTCAGAGCATAAATGTGTTTTTTTTTTTTTTTAAAAAAAA
>VXAV01002113.1:1064143-1100624 GCA_013399715.1 Alectura lathami | reverse complement strand
AGCCTGCAAGCTCTGCAGTACTTTACTCACATGAGCAGATTAGCTGGAGACTGCGCATTCATTTCTGAGCGACGGGCTAGGCATATGCATAAATAGCAGTAAATCAAGTAAAAATCAATGCTTTCCAGCCTCTTCAGAAGGTTGTGCCTGCTCTTTCAGTAACAATAACAACAGTTCCTGTTGGTGCATACATTTCCCTGATTTCACCTCTGAGGCAGGATGCATGGCTGAGGCTCAGGGCAATCTGTTGACCTACACGAGACCCACAGTGGAACTAGAGACTGACTAGAGCAGCATAACATAGCCACTGAGAAGAGGAAATATAGTGAAATGGAGTACTAATCACAGGAACACTGCTTGTGCACAGCCCTTGGCTGCTGGGTATAATAAATTGCCACAGAATATGCAGGGCTGTGTTGATGAGGTCACCTTATGTGCCCAGAGGAGGTGAGCAGCACAGCCCTTGACAAACCTCTGCTGCTGTAGGGTTGCTGCTTTCTTCTTGCATCATTAGAAGAAGAGTGGGTAGAGAGGGTGTCAAGACGTGGTGTGTCCCCAAAAAGCAGACGGGAATAACCTGAACCACTCACGCTTGTTACAGGGCAACCAAAATATTTTGTCGAAGCAAAGAGACAGACAACAGCCCTCTGGCCTCCTCTTGTACCAGCACAATATTGCACTATTGTTTGCACTATTGCATTGGGAGGAGTTGCATTATTGTAGTGTAGTCCTTTGACAGCACTGCAAGCAAGTTATGGGAGGTCAGACCTAGAGCATCTGGTGATCAGCTCACAAATTACATTGTAGGACAAATTTCCACTGTAAGCAAAACATTTAAAAACATCTCTGTTGGAAAAGGGCTCATAAATTGACATATATATAGTAAAATCACTACATTTCTAGTGATTTTCAATGAGCAAAGAGATTTGGCAAGGGAAAACAGGTCAGCAATGTTGTTTTATTTGCTCCTCCAAGCTATAACTCTCACTCTTTTTTTGGCCACGCTCACCCCTTTCTAGCTGTCCAACCTAATGGCCTGTGATAAGCCTTGAGACAGCTCTAACTCAGACATTCACATGCACCCCACTTCCTTCCCCTTTATGCCAGATCCTCACATATAACATCTAGACCAGCATCAGCAGCTCTTGCTTTGTAAACGTCTAACATAAATAAATATTGTTTTGAAAGCATGCATGAAAACAGTTCACCTGCAAAAAGAAATGTTGCATGGGAGTGAATTGAAAAGGTGAAAAGTAAAAAGTCCTGAATTAAAGGCTTGCAATCTCAGGTTGCACTAGTTCTAAGCACATTTTTATACATTGACCCAATATGGAGGTAGCAATCAAAGTCTGGGCTGTTCTTCGGTGCAATGTAAGATATATAGCCAAAGAGTAAGCTTGTTCCTCCTGCTTCTTTTCTCCTCTACCTTGCAGCAGCTTTCACAATATGTCCTACCACAGTCTCATTCTTCTGTGGAATGCAGGGCTGTACAGAAGATGCACAGTGATGGAAAAATCCTGGTAAGCATTTTTAAGGAAAAAATAACAAAGGATATCAAAAAGTCCTTTCTTTAGATGGAATTTGCAATGCAGCTATCTAGTTAACTTTCATAGATAGCTAAACAAAAAAGTAGATTTCTCCTTCTCTCAATTTCCCCCAACCCCAGAGAGGCACAGATCATTCCAAAGACATACATATATATATATATATATATATTTTTTTTTTTCCGTTTTTCTCAAACCATATTTTCCAGCTTTTTGTTAAAAAGGAGACGTAAGTTGAATGAAAATTCTCTGTGGGGAGTTTTGGCCAAAAGCCAGATGAGAATTCATCCATTCAAATGGTTGTGTGCCAAAGAAACCAGCATACAGGATGTAAACCAAGCCCTAGATTTAAGGATATTAAACAGACCTGAAGGTATGGAGTGTGACCTCATGTAAAGCAGGGTGCCACAAGGCCCATTCCACTGACAATTAACAGGGTTCCTGGAGACCAAACCGATGGTGATGTCAAGTTCCACTCATGTCTAACCCAGCCATCATCAGGAATGTAATTCAAATGCAGAGTTTAGCCCAGGATTTCCTGGGAATGAGCTGAGTACAAGGTTTAAGGTATTACTCATTACGGTACAAAGAACTGAAAAGGTGTAGAACAGAAATTTGTCGTAAGATAGAGAAGCTCAACAGTGATGTCCAGATCATGTCTTTCTTCATGACCTTCTAATATAGCCTCATGCCTTAGCATAGATGCCAGGCCACAAGTGTTAAATTTTTTTTGACCAAACTGCTTGTCTGGGGCATTCTGCATACAGTATTTCTTGAATATTCTCATTTTTTTTTCCAAAAAGAATGGAAAGATTTGGTGCACCCTGAAGCTGTGAACTGAAGTAAATTTGAATTTGGGTCATACTTTTCTCTGTGCTTACAGTGCTCCCCCAAATCCTGATCCATTTGTCTAATCGCAGTGAGGAATGTGACACAACCAAAAGTTCACAAAAGGGAACACACTACTGAAATAATAAATATGCTGACCTTTACTGCCTACCTGATCTGATGTGACAGCAGAATCTAAGGGAAAACCTTTTTCATTTTCCCTCGTCCTTTGCTGCTTTGATGTTCTTGGTCTCTTCCCCGTTTTGCAAGCACGAAGCTGCTCACTTACTCCCCGCCGCTGGCACCCACAGCAGACGCTCTAGTTTTAGCTGCTGGCATTTGGACTGGGGAAGCAAAACCTGACCTTTGAGCAGTCACAGCTCCACAGTGCAGGATGACAAGGGTCAGGGCTGGACGTAGGTGCAGCACATTGCACTCAGTTTGCACCACGTGGTGCAACAAGGCTGGAGAGACCCTGGTTCAAGGGAAGGGACTGAGCACCAAGAAGCCAGGAGCAGTGACAGTTTTGGGAAGCTGTCCTCTCTACAACATCGACTTTGCCTTATTGCACAGCTTAACTCATCTTCTTTATCACATGGCCTTGTGGGAACAGGCCTGTAATTCAAGCCATATTTGTCTTCATTGCCTCTGGCTTTCCTCACCATTTGGCATATGTACAAAGGGACATAAGTTATAAGAGATTTTCTGGGAGTAGAATTCTATAATGAATCGCTTCTATACGAAACAGACCACATACTAGTGGAGGTGAAGGGGATGAGAAAGTTGCTTTGACCATGGATTGTTTTGTGCCATTAACTTATTAGCAAGCATCCCAGGAATGAAGGTGCTTCACAAATTCTCTCCTTCAGTGAGGTACAGCATTCTCATCCATAGTTATCAAACCGTAGTCTGTACAAAAGAGTTCAGACAGTGCATTTTCCATATGTCAAATTTCATTGTAGCATTTCCATGACAACCAAACTGACCATACCATTTCTTGGATGCTGAGGTCCAGGTTTATGTGGTGACTTCTGCCAGCTACAACATAGTCCAGAGCTGATTTCATATCCTGGGTCCAACCCTTTGGCATCACCTAGCTGACCCCCTGTCTGGCATCTGACAACTACCTGACCCCAACTACCCATTTTCCAGAGGACATCCATCGGAAAGAACTAGAGGGTGGCAAAACACAAAGGGAATAGGCTCCCACATCAACTGCTCCAGCCATCTCAGCATGGGGAGATTTTGGGGCTGGAGCCAACTCCTCACAGGCAGTCCTTTCGCCACTCCAAGGCACCAGCAGATTGAGCAGCACAGCCCTTTCCCAGACCCTTATATGGAACAGATTTCAGTAGAAAAGATAATCCATCCCGAAGGGGTTGTATAGATAATACGCAACAGGCACCATTCAGGCATGCTCTGCTGAAATCTCCTTATATGGTGCAGCTGAGTAGACTAAGATCTCCCAAATGTCTGATGTAAAAGGCAACTCTGCATGAGGTCACACAGCAAATGAAAAGCCCAGGGCAGTGACAGTGTGCACCTTCCAATCACGCTGTGTGATGCCAGAGCCCAGATCACTGTGGTACTTGTTCTACACCAGTTCCCTCTGCGCCAAGGGGAGCTGTCCCTGCATCCTTCACAGGAGCTTGGAGAACTGCTGTGGGGCTGTGGAGCAGCAAACACACCACATATGTTTGTTACGGGACGGTGTGATGCAGTTGCATTTGGAGGATGACTTGCTTTAGACATCTGCAGAAGAGCTACCCACCCTCTGGAGTCACTGGAGAGAGTCAGACACACCATAGAACAACTCAGGCTGGAAGGGAACTTGAAAGATCACCAGGTCCAACCTTTAAGGACCATTCTTCTGCCCTGTTTCAGGCATTAAGACAGAGCCAGGCCGTGGACCCCACACGGTGCCTCGCTCCTTGCTGACCACACCACCCAAGACATTTGCACTTGGTCAGTTGAGCACATGGTCACATGTGAAACTTTATACACTTTTTTCCTACCTCCAATTAAAAAACAAAAAGTACTCAAAATATATATAAAATAAAATATGTTTATTTATTTATGTGCTTATTCATTTAATAATGTTTTTATTTTGAATAAATTGATGAAAAGAACTTAGTGTAGATATTAGCAAAGCAAAATGACATGTTTTTAAGGCATTTTCAGAATATTGTTTTTTTTTTCTAAAAAACTCTATTTTCTCTAGTGATTTTTAAAAAGTCTAAAAGATTTTTTGGAATAAATATTAGATATTCCTTCCAAATCCAGAACTTTGTAAATTTGTGTCAAAATGCAAGTCCTGTCAGACTCAGTTCAAGGTAACCATTTTATATTTAATTTCAAATTTATATTTCATTTCAAAACAAAAAAAAATGTATGGAAGGGTTCAATTTCTATCTTTTCTGACACACTTCTTTTTTTTTTTTTGAACTGTATTACAATCGCACTACAACTAAAGAACAATTCTGAATAAATCTGGGTTCATAAACACAATGGTTCTCCAGGAAAGTTTTCAGTTCACATACCAGTCCCAAAGAGTCCAGTAACATGTCACCTCCCACAGGGAAGTTCTCCTCTTTTCAAGAGATCAGGGCACTGTTCCCCATGATTCCCGTTCCTTCATCAGTGTAACTTATACTGCTTCTCCCATGCATCAACATAAAGCATGTCAGAGTATGGTATGGAGGGATACCTCAGTAAGTGGTAATTTTTAAAAGGAATCGTGAATTGTGTAGTCATGGTTTGCAAAAAAAAAGAAGGAAAACAAATCCCCCCAAACCAAAACAACAACAACAAAAACACAACCAGAAATAATGCCAGAGAGGTGTCAGAAAGAAGTGACATTGCTAGCCCCAAGCCTCTTCTAATGGTGCTTTGCTCTCGAGTCTTTGCAAAACTTATTCCAGTAGTAAGGATTTATTCCATTTAATTGATAATTACCATTGTGGTGCACATTGTGAGATGAAAAATCTGAGCTGTTCTGAAACCTCTAAAATTCCCAGGCTGACATTTTTCTTCTGGAAAGTGCCACACAAAAGAAGAGGACCTGCTCCTTGGGGGAGAGTGGGAGGGAACAGGGAGGCAACATGTCTCCATCTGAGAATTCCAAGAGGGAAAAACATGATGAAAAATTCCAGAACAACATCGTAAATGCTTTATCTTATTGCTTGCTAATTATATAATTGGCTTCTCAGAAGCTCTGTGGTTTGCACGCTCTTGCAAGAGGAACGTCTTCTCTCCAAATCCTGTTGCTCAAGCTGATCATTTGTTATTATGCTAAGCAGCCAGTGCACTCAGCCTGTAACAGTACGAGGAGCACAGCAACATGTCCCATGCATGTCAGGGTGGTAGCCCCACTGTGCCACAACTTATTGCATTCCTCCAAGCACTGCTCTGCATTAGCATTTAAAAGCATATGGATTGTGTGTACTTGCAGCTGAATAAGCACACGAGGAAATCAGGGAGGTAGACAACATTCGTTTGTCCATACAGTGGGCACATAGGTTCCCCATGTGAATAATGGCATGTCTGAAGTAGATGTTGCCTATTTGCACAGGTACAAAAGCATTCGTACTGAGCAGGTGCTCAACTTAAAATGTATCTGCTCAGTTTTGTTCTTTTTATTTACACTTCCTTCAGTAATTTCACCTGCATCAGAAATGCATGATGCCCTATAAAGGCTGCCTAGCAACTCAGTGGGATGAACAAACTCAATTTCATTTCGGTTTTAAATAAGCTGAAGTGCAGTGAATTTATCTTACACAAACATCAGTGGGCTTAATAACAGCTGCAGCAAAACACTGCATTGGCATAAGGTTGATGATGTCCTAATATAATGGATCAAACTGACATTTGGTATTTTTAAAACTACAGTTTGAGAGGTTTCTTAAAAGCTTGGGAATTGTTTTATGAGTTTTGCCTTAGTAGACCTGTACAGATAAAACAGAGACCAGATCACTGCTTGCACCCAGCGTGCTCACCTGGGGCCCAGGATGTGCATCTACCCATGTGTCTTCAAGTTCAACGGTTGCTATTTACAAAAACAGGAATTCTCACTGTGAGATATTTGGCTTCATCTTGTTAAGTGATTGATTTCAGACTGTTAATTTTACCTTGTTAACAGAACTAAAAAAAAAAAAATTACTTCGGGGAGGTGGGCAACAAAGTAAAAATTAAGATTGTTTCTGCAAAATAAGTGTTTTTGTGGCGGTGTCCTAACTTGGATAGAGAAATGAAAGGCAGGAATATATGAAAACTGTATAGAAAATCTAAACCCACTGCAGTCCGTGAGCTCCTGGGTGGTTTAGTAATACTGATTAAAATGACAGTTCAGAAAAAGACAGTGGAATGAGGTAGACAAGATTGAACTTTTCTCTAATATAAAGAGGTTTATGAAGAAGATAGCAAATTCACAGCTTGTGAGGCTTGTGGGTGGTTGCTTCTGCTCCCACTCAGAGAGCAGTAATTTGCTTGGAGGTCACTGCTGTGCCAGGCTGTGGGGAATGCAAACTTAGGTGGCTGCTATCTTGGGATGTAAGCAGCTCGATTCAGCTTGAAGTTAATGAAGTTGCTACAGCAACCTGGGACGGCAACTGCATGGTCCTGTAGTGGCTAGGTTGTTTCAGAGATGTGGAGAACCAGGTGTGCTGCTGGGGAAATGCCATTTCCCAGGCACCAGGCACACTTTCCGCATGCAAACTGGATGTAATGAGTGAAAGTGACTCCCCCAAAAGCACTGCACAATTATTAACCCAGATGTTTACTTCTCCAGTGAACTTACACTGATGGAGCAAACAAAACAAAAGAAAACAGCCTGGCTTTGAGTAAGAAAAAAAATGGAAAATTGATTTTTATTTAATATTCCACTTCCCCTCTAAGTTTTCTCATGGAATCACAGAATCATAGAATTGTCTGAGTTGGAAGGGACCTTTAAAGGCCATCTAGTCCAACTGCCCTGCAGTGAACAGGGGACACCTACAGCTGGGTCAAGTTGCCCAGAGCCCTGTCCAGCCTGACCTTGAAGGTCTCCAGGGATGGGACATCCACCACCTCTCTGTGCAACCTGTGCCGGTGCTTCACCACCCTTATTGTAAAAAACTTTTTCCTTATATCCAGTCTAAATCTCCTCTCCCTCAATTTGAAACCATTTCCCCAAGTCCCATCACAACACGCCCTGCTAAAGAGTCTGTCCCCTTCTTTCTTGTAGGCCCCTTTAGATACTGAAAGGCCGCTATCAGGTCTCCCTGGAGCCTTCTCTTCTCCAGGCTGAACAGCCCCAACTCTCTCAGCATGTCCTCAGAGGGAGGTGTTCCATCCCTTGGGTCATTTTTTGTGTCCCTCCTCTGGACGCACTCCAACAGCTCCATGTCCCTCCTGTATTGAGCACTCCCCGTCTGGACACAGAGCTCCAGGTGGGGTCTCACCAGTGTAGAGCAGAGGGGCAGGATCCCCTCCCTTGCCCTGCTGGCCGCACTACTTTGGATGCNCAGCCCAGGATGCGGTTGGCTTTCTGGGCTGCGAGGGCACACTGCTGGCCCATGTCCAGCTTGTCACCCACCAGTACCCCCAAGTCCCTTTTGGCAGGGCTCTGCTCAATGCTTGCATCCTCCAGCTTGTACTGATAGCGGGGGTTGCTGAGACCCAGATGCCAGACCTTGCATTTGGCTTTGCTGAAGCTCATGAGGTTCTCCTGGGCCCCCTGCTCCAGCCTGTCCAGGTCTCTCTGGATGACAACCCGTCCCTCAGGTGTATCGACCGCCCCACACAGCTTGGTGTCATCCACAAACTTGCAGAGGGTGCACTCGATCCTGCTGTCAATGTCATTGATGAAGATGTTGAAGAGTGTCGGTCCAAGAACGGACCCCTGAGGGACACCACTCGTCACTGATCTCCATCCGGACATTGAGCCATTGACCACCACTCTCTGGGTGCGAGCCAGCAACCAGTTCCTCATCCATGGAAGAGTCCACCCATCAAATCCATATCTTTCCAGTTAGAGAGAAGGATGTTATGGGGGACGGTGTCAAAGGCCTTCCTGCAGTCCAGATAGGTGATGTTAGTGGCTCTCCCCTTGTCCACTGATGCAGTTACGCCATCGTAGAAGGCCACTAGGTTGGTCAGGCAGGACATGCCCTTGGTGAAGCCATGCTGGTTGTCTCACATCACCTCCCTGTCTTCCATGTGCCTTAGCACAGCTTCCAGGAGGATCTGTTCCATGATCTTCCCTGGCACAGAGGTGAGGCTGACAGGTCGGTAGTTCCCTGGCTCATCCTTTCTACCCTTCTGAAAAATGGGTGTGACGCTGCCCTTCTTCCAGTCACCAGGGACTTCACCTGACTGCCATGACTTCTCAAATATCATAGAGAGTGGCTTGGCGACTGCATCAGCCAATTCCTTCAGGGCTCTGGGATGCATCTCGTCAGGACCCACAGACTTACTGATGTTCAGGTTCCTCAGGTGGTTGCGAACCTGATCCTCCTTGCAGCGGGAGGGACATTGCTTCCCCAGTCCCCACCTTTTGACCCATCCTCTTGAGGGATGCATGAAGAGCACTTCTTGTTGAAGACTGAGGCAAAAAGTTGTTGTACACCTTAGCCTCCTCCTTGTCTGTTGTTGCCAGCCTGCCTGTATTGCTCACTAGGGAGGGGACACCTTGAACTTCGCTTTTCCAGTTCATATACCTGTAGAAGCCTTTCTTATTTTTCTTTGCTCCCCTTGCCAAGTCCCATTCCAGCTGGGCCTTGGCCTTCCTGACCCCTTCCCTACACAGCCTAGCAGCATCCCTATACTCCTCCCACGATACCTGTCCCTGCTCCCACTGCCTGTGCATTTTCTTCTTTCTCTGTAGTTTGACCAACAGGTCACGGTGCAGCCATGCCGGTCTCCTGCCTTCCTTTCCAGACTTCCTACACATGGGGATTGAGAGCTCTTGGGCACTAAGGAAAGCTTCCTTAAAGATCTGCCAGTTCTGCTCCACTCCCTTGTCCCTGAGGGCAGTTTCCCAGGGGATTTTATAGATTAACTCCCTGAAGAGCTGGAAACAGGTTTTCCTAAAATTTAGGATTCTGATTTACTCCTTGTCTGCCCCATATCCCTCAGGATTGTGAACTCTACCATGGCATGATCACTAGAGCCCAGACAGCCTTTCTCCTTTGGCAACAGAGGAGCAAAATGAATTATTCACACAGATCTATTGGAAATCAACAGTAAAGCCTAGCATTTCCATATCACTTCACAATAACAGCACTTAAACAGCCCTTGCAGAGGCAGCATCTGTTTCAGACCATTTGGACAGATCTCTGTCTCTGATCATCCTGGAGAGCAAAAAAGTAAATATTTTGCAAGTCAGCATGCGTATGTCAGACAGGCAGACTCACAACAGTAGTTTTCAGATTAGCCAAACATCTTTTGGCTAAGATAAAACATCTTTTCCTCAAGAATACCTGAGGAACAGGGTGAAGAACATCTTCACAATTCCCAATTGCAGAACATCTGCTCTGTAGATGGAGATCTCTTGGTGCCAAACTGCTTGCTAATCCTCTTCCCCTGCAAATGTACTGGCAGAGTGTACAAGTCCATTAAGACTCATATTTACTATTTACAAATCCCTGTTTATCTATACGTGCCCTCCCATCTCTTTCTTCATACTCTGCCTCTCTGCAGCACATGCCATTGTGGGATATGGTTTGGTATGGGAGAACCTTCTGCTTTGACTTTTTGCAAAACCTCTGCAACAGTTTTTATTACTTCCAAAGCGTGGTAAAACACTGCATCCTTTCAGTGAAGCTTTTGCTTTTCCAAAGGAAATTCAATTAAGTTTAATGCATTTCCAAACAAATGGAAGCCTGCACTATGTAACCTGTACAGTTTTCCTCTGAAAATAATCCTCACCTTTCTTTTCCAGCTGCTACTGAAATGACAGCAAAATAAGAGTGCTGCTGGACAGACCTCCCCTTTCAGCAGAGGCAAATTAAATTGTATCTCAAGTGTTTTGGATTCCAATCTAAAACTGGACACTGGGAGCTTTTCTGGTTGATTTTTTACTTTGAAATAGGTCGTGTGGGTGCAGCTGAGCACATCTAGTTGTAAAGTTCAACAAGCTGAAAGACCTTCAAAATCAAAAGTGTTAACCAAGTCCAACCTCTTTTACTTACATTTATCTCATGCAACAAATCCCCATTTCTTTCTTATCTGATCCTAATGAAAAACCTGTTAAGGTTTTTCTGGGGTGTATTCGGTTTAATGACAAGATGCATGCATTTTGTCTTCACTCCCATCTTGGTGTCTGTTTGCAAGTACTAATACTCAGTTGAATGTTTGTGGCTGCATTTAAGAGGTCTATTAGAGTGCACTTTGCCATGAAGTGGGCAGGGTACGGGTTGCCACTCTGTTTTTTATAAAAACTACGTTGATCTGAAATGGGGAATTGGGCACCAAAGACTTGCATGTGTTGCAAGTGAGATATGGTGTACATTTCTGTGTGCGACCACAAGCTCTGGTCAGCAGTGTCCATGCTTTATGAAACTGCAACACAATGCTCCCATCCCTTTCCTCCTACTGCCTCTTTCATGCTCTTCAACAACCCATAATTTATCTGAAAAAAAAAAATAAAAGATGCTTTTGTCCTGGAGCCTTTTGTCTCCTCCTCCTCAAATTCCTGCTGCAGTTTGGGATTCCAACTCCTCTCACAGCAAGGGTTGGTGATATCAGAGGCAGAGGACCATGACCTTCAAGTGTGAACAAGTCAGAGGAGGAGACAAGTTATAAGAAAGTTCCTGCATGGAATAACTCAGTGCCAAGGTGTTTGAGGGACAAAATAGCCACAAATACATGGACTGTAATTTCGAAGATGAAAGGGTAGCGCTAAATGATCTTAAAATGAGAAAGTGATTAACTAAAATGTGGCTTCAAAACTCAGTGATTACTTTCGTTAGACAAGCATTGTGCTATTTCAGTGTGTATGGGGATAATACAGGGTTGAGGCAACAGCAGATTAGAAGCAATGCTGGCACCGTCGTGTTTGAAAGGCCTATGCTATGACAGAGTGAAAACACAGTCAGTTAAGAAGAGAAGACAGGATATATATAATCAAAACAATAAGTACTAGACTGAATGGATTTGTTGAATACTGCTTACACTAAAAGCAGAGCATTAGATTGCTCCTCATTTCAGTAACTTTGAAGACGTGTAGGTGATCAAGTCTCCACATAGTGAGTCAGAAGACCAAGACAGTCTGAAGATAACTTTGGATTTGGAGCTATTTCAGCTTCTCATTTTTTGGTTAAATTCTCTGTCTATACATCAGAGTCAGTTTCTCTGCTTTGGTGATATGGAGCAAAGCCAGAGGTCGTGTGTCAAATTTACATAGGCGTAACCGAGAGTGGGATCAGAGTCATCTTGTAACTACATTTTACAAGTCCAGCAAAACTGAACCTCAAGCGAAGAAAGGGAGAAGTAAGTGGCAACAGGTCTCCACTAAGGAGGCTAATGACCTCAGGTTTTGGAATTGATTTCAGAAGGAATAAAGTCAAGCAGTATATCTATAAAGATTTTGTTATGCCATCGTATCAAGGATTAAGGATGAGCCTTGACTTAATCATAAAATCAAAACCAGAATCTAGGTAAGGAAATAGGGTGCAGAAAATCAGCGTTCAGCTACTGTCCTTGGCCGAGACGCCAAGTGCTCTTGAACAAGCCACATAACATCACAAATGTAATCTAAGGCTTAGTGGATAAATTGCCTAGTCGTCCACATAGGTTCCCTTATGAATGCCAAGGCTTACATTTACAGCCATCCGTATGATGTATATGGATGGGAGGAACCCTAATACAGGCTGGCGCTGAATGCGGGTCTCTGCCTGCAACTGGAAGAGGTCTTGTTTCAACACTTGTGCCCATAACATGGAGGGAACAGAATTTCCTAGGGCTGCAAAGCATAAAACCATACTGTCTGAGAAAGTGTTTTTATATTTTGTGGCTGACTCCCATTAGGAAAAAAATATAGGGGGAGAAATTTGGAAAAAGTGCTGAAAGCATAGATGAAAACATGCTGCTTGCTTATGTGAAGGAGAATTTTTATGTGTCAGGGTGAGCACTCACCTCGCACAGGCAGAAATCATTGTTAATTCTGTGTCTTGGGCTCACATATGAGAACAGAGCTTATGTCTAGAGATACTAACAGGAAACTGCTTGGTTTTGGAAAATAAGTATTGTTTAACAGAAACACAAAAAGTCCTGAGTCCTGCTCAGTGTCCCACCGTCCCCACAAAGGTGAACAAATGCCCCACAGCTGTATCCACAAACACTCCGTGCCTTGATGTCCTCAGGGCACTTCCCATACTGGTCTTTGCACCACTGCTTTTGAACCCTCATTAAAACATGCAGAGTCTGCAGTGTCTTGCAGTCCAAGCTCCAGAGCTGAAGTGCATGGAGGATGGAGAATATCTCGTTTTGTTTCTTTCCCACCTGCAACTTGTTGGTTTGACATCTCCTTAGTCCTTGGATCGGAAGATTCAGAGTCTCCTTCCCTATTCATTTTTTTTCCAGACCACTCAGGATTTTATTCCTAGCTATCACATCCTCCTTCAGTTTATCTGCCCTGCAGACAGAAGACTCACAGTCTGTGTTGTCCTCCTCTGCATGGGAACTGTTTCTTACCTTTGGTCCTGCCCTGTCACCCTTCTCCACATCTGGAGATGGCATACCTGGGCCAAAGGGGAGATGCGAACCAAGCATGGACACACACCCTCATTTATGGAGCAGCACATTGATAGCACCTGGACTCTGCCAATGATGCCTAGGAGCTTGCTTTTCCACCCATGACCGCTCTTTCAGCTGATATTTTCTTAGAATACCCATTTCAGCTCCAGGGTTTCCCTTCTGAAGAGCTATTTCTCTGAAATAGAGGCTTTTTGCCCACCTCTGTCTGCTGGTGTGGACCAGATTCTTAGCTCAGCTGGAAGGAGAATTAGAGGCTTCAGCACCACTGCAAAACAGACAGAATAATGCTGCATGCATATGTGGAAATCGATGCCCTTGTGTTTGCTCTGGATCCCAAAATCACTGATTAAAACTGCAGCTACTAATGGACACCAAAGACATGAGGCAAAGAAAGCAAATAACTCCATGCAGACTCCACAGTTGGGTCTGCATAGGTGGGAACCTGATCTGATGAGGCCTTTTGCTACCTTTCTCGCCAAGGACCTGAGGCATTTATTCCTATTTATAGTTTGTTTGATGAGGGGGACTTCCAGAAATAGTACCCAAGCCCAGATTCTCCACACGGTTTCTCTAGTGCTGCCAGTGTCTGGAATTCAAGCTGCGGGGCTCTGCAGGCAGTCCTGGTGCCAAGCACATTTCACCACCTTGTAGGGATGAAAAATACTGGGTTCTTGTAGAAAATGCTTCCCCTTCCCATAGGACATGGGTTACCAGAAATCTCCAGGGCTATCAGCAGGTGGTAGCTGCAGCAGCAGGAGGTCTGATTTTTTCTTTGAGTTTTCCCAAGCTCTGGAAGGGTTATAAAATGCTTCAGCTATGTAAATAAATCTCTTTCCTGTAGGTTTCTTGTTCTTAACCAGGTGGAAGGAATATTGTAAGTTTGCACTTCTATGGCAACTTTCATGCAAAGATATCTGAAGTGCTTTATAAACGTTCACTAATTAAGCCCTTAAATCGCACGACACCCCACTGACTATATAAGGATTTATAGGGATGTCTACGGTAAGAAGATTAAGTTTAACTCAGGGTTTTTTTTTTTTTTTCTAAAAAATGGAAAAATAAATCTGCAAATTATTTCCTCCCATGAATGACTTAAATACCTAATAATCAGGATAATGTCAGCAAATCGGAAACAGGTTGATGGAAGGTGGCACAGCTCAGTCCCTTCCCCTTTAAAATAGTCACTACCCATTGGAAACTGGAAATACCCACTATGAAGAACAGAGATGCCCACCACAAAGACACCTTCCCCATATCCACCACATTAAGCACATCCATGTTGGAGCAATACGTATGCTCAGAAGCTGGTGCTGCATATACTCCTGAAATAAGTTACATCTGTCAGCCTGAAAGAGAGGAGAAGTGAGGATGGGGTTGCTGGCCAAGACTAAAAGTCACCTCCCAATCACAGGCTGTGGGAGGAGGCAGCATGCCCCAGGTCTCAGGAGGGGAGAAATCCCACACTTGTCACAGGATGCCGCCAGAGCAGCGGTGGCAGGTCTCAGCAGCCACCACCGTGTCAGCAGACCTGACTCAACAGTTCGCTGCAAGCTTTTGGGTTCTCAGCCACTTTGGTATCACCCACAGGCACGAAAGCTGTCGGTATCGCGTCTGCCTGTCATCTGCTCTGAATCGGGGTGTCAGGGCTGATGGTCGGGAAGCTTCGGAAAGTTTTTCAGCTGGCAGATACACAGCAGCAAGCGTTCTCAGGACAACACATTCTGGAGCCTTAATCTTATCAGGGCACTTAGGACGCAGTCTGGATACACGCTTCAGGCCAGACAGCCAGAGCACATAAAGCAGCTGCAAAAGAAGTTGATGCCTGCAGTTTTTGCTTGCTTCTTTCTTTATTTTTTGCCATCCTGATATAACAGGGAATGGCCTGTGAGGCTGGCAGGAGAGTGCTGATTAAAGCCAGCTTTGCAGAGATTGATGCGAGACCTAAAGGGGCCGGGTGCCTTTACAGCTAATCATGTTATTTGTGGGGATGATGGGAGAGAAAAGAAACTCAGATTGTCCATTCAGATGTAAGAAAGGAAGTGGAGATTGTTTTGGGTGCTGCACACAGCTACTGTAGAGTGAAGGAGAGAGGGTAGATGGAGAACTGCCCAGCATTTGGAGACAGAAGCTCACTGCATTGCTGGTGCGCCCTGCATAGACCAGTGCAGGGCACTGTGTCCATGCCAGTGCCAATGTGTCCATGGGTCTTCTTCTATTGTGTGACTCAGCATTGGCAAAGCAAACCCAAATCTGTCTGCAGAGTGTGTTGTGAACTCAGCCTCTGTGCCACTCGGTTTGTGCTAGTGGTTGGTTGTGTTGTCTGTAAAAGAGAGCTCAAAAACACAAGCAGCGGAATCCAGCTCTTATTTTAAAAATATTTCAAGAACAAATCTCTTTTCATGGCTTTTGTTTTGGTAAGGTCAGGAAGTTATGATTAAAATATGTGCCTTGCAATTTGGGACTGGGAAATCAATGTGTTTCACACCTACATGCATGGTGCTAACTAAAACACCTCCTCCTCCTTTCTGGCTCTGCCTGGAGGCTTCCCCACTGCTCACTTCCCGCCAACATATCTCTGTGATCTTCCTCTATCAAAACAAACTCCTCCGTTATATTCATTATAGGCAGAGGGATGTGATGGATATGCACCCACGCAGCACCTCAAAATTCCTCCACACTGAAGTCAGAGGTGGGCTTCTGGTGAACTCCCAAATTTAATGGGGAGGGGGGAGGGGGGAAGTTGTGGCTGATCCACCACTCCTCTTTTCTGCCCTCTCTTCTGCAATTTGGACAGGGCGCTGGCGTGGCCAGGTCTGTGTAACCATTCTCCCACGTTCTCTTCCCTGCTGCTTTGGGATGGAGATGTGGCCAAGGGCAGGTTGAACAAGGAGCATGATAGACTCTGGGTAGTTCAACAGCAAACAGCCTTAGACATTCAAAGGGGCAACAATGCAGTGAAACCCAACTCTTTTTTAACAAGTAGTAAGGACAGATTGCAAGGGTAAAGGCTGCATCCTCCCATTGCTCCTCACACCTTATTCCTGCATTATTTCACCTAAAGGCAAATTTCACTTCTGCTGCATATTTGTAACTTTGGAGCTGCACAAGCTTCCCCTCACCCTGTTTTGTTACTGTGGGTAATTAGTGTTTGCCAAGCTCTTTTTTGTGGCATCTGTTTGATGTGGGAATGGACCAGCTGCTGGGGGAAAGCTGAAAGTCAATTCACAACTCATTACAGCTAAACCATTGCATTTTAAGGTGATGTTGGTGCACTTCTATTTTGAGTTGGATGTAGGCATGACAGCAGTCCCTGCAGCGGTGCAGTACTGTTTCTGGGTGTTGAAGGTGCTGCTGGGGATGCAGATTTTAAACTGTGAATCTGAGCATAAAACCCTCCTGACTTATTGGCAGCTCTTGATTTAGCTGTGATTTTCTCATATTATTTTTCTTTATTACTTATATTGAGACATTCTAATTTTTCCAGATGCTTTTTTCATAACCAAAGCAATCCATTTCCCTTCCAGTCTTTTCAAGCTAAGAAAGATTCTGCCAAAATCTGCTCCTCAGTGCATAACACAAGGACAGATACAGGTAGAAAAGGACATGACATAACTCCTGCCTGCACTTGCCTGTTCTCCCCACAACACACCTGTATGAATCTAGCCTGTAAGCCTGAATTGTCATCTTTCATAAATCAGTCTCATCCTGATTTATTTTCAACCCTTCTGTCTCCCACTTTTTTCATACTTATCTCTCTACCAACTACCCTCTCTCCTTCCCTTCCTATTAGCTGTTTGCAGAAATCAATACTTGCCAATAGGTCTCCAAGGTCACAAAGATTTGCTCTTGCTATGGCCTAGGCAACCTCCTGGGGTCTTGCAGTTTTCAGCCTGCTCTGCTTAGTGCTAGGGCTATGGGATGTTGTTGTCACATTTTGGATGGCTCAAGGGTTCGTGGTCTTCTGTCAGTTGTCATCAGCGGGTATACTTCCGTGGTGGGCTCTTCACAACATTTCTATTGATTCATTTTGACCTTAATCACACCAAAGCTCTTGCACCAGGAGCAGAGAGCTGAGCGCTGGCAATGAGGCATTCCTTTATAAGGATATTTGACATCTTCATTCCGACTTTCCAATACTATCCGGTATGAGAACATGCTTAAGATAAACATCTGTCTGAGGCTTATCTGGGAGAAGATTATCTTCACAGACAGCAAGGGAAGAATACAGAGATTTAAAACTTTCCTTCTGTTAAAAATTAGTCTAAACTTTACATAATCTGAAAAAGCAGAACAACAAACAATGCAACATTCAATGAAGTCATTGAAGAGTTTTCTTCCTGGGGTATGAGCTGACCTTTTCCCAAACAGTCAAATGCCAGTGGCCCCTGTCAGAGGCACTCCTGAAAATGGCAGATAGGTGTTTTTATGCCGTCTTTCCCCACAGCTACTATAGGAGCTGTTTTTCTCAAGGCTTGACTGTATTTATCCTTATACAATCCCTGAAGGGAACAGAGATACAATCATTCCTATTTTTCTGGTTGGGAACCAAGACTTAGAAGTCTTGAACTTTGAAGCCATTCAGGAGCAGTTTGCTTGGCTAGGCATGAAACAAACTGCAGGCATGCGTTCAGGCATGGAGAACAGGGGTGCAGAGACCGTCAAGTCTTTGAGCATGAACACATAGAGAAGCTGTCCACAGGGTTGCCATATGGTGAATTGTCTCTTGTGAAAGACACAGTACATACATCAAACATTTGACTGTACCTGTGGCTACTCCAAGAGCACAAGAACATAGACAGAATGAGGATGAGACTCTTCAGCCAAGGGACCTCAGCTGAACTATTGCTCCAGGCTGTCTTTAAGTTAATAGAGAGAAATAGGTGCCTCTGCAGGGTGATTTGTCTTCTCCTAACATGGCTGTCATGGGGAATTGCTCTCTGAAATAGTCTGTTCCTACAGACTCTCGCTGGAGTCAAGAGTTGCTCTCCTGGACTGAGGCACCCAGTTTTAGGTGAGACACTCACAGACAGGAGCTGAACCTGATTCCATCTGATGCTCCCTCACTGCTGGAGCAACCTTCCTTAAGGCCTTGCATTTGTCAGGGCATATTAACCCCCTTTCTTAAAGTGACTAATAAACTTTTAGTCTTCTAAAAGCCCACTGCTGTGGTTAAATTGAGTTATACTCTACAGTGGAGACAACAAGCAGGGCCATAAAGGGGCTACCTGAGTTCCAGAAGGTGTGCTATGAAAATTAGATGTCATTGCTGGGCAAGGTAGCAGAGTTAGTGGGAAAATTGCTTCATTAAAAATATTCTGGATTTACATCTACAAGCATCTCAGCCTTGGATAAACCACGGAAAGAGAATAGAGCACATTGTAGTGAGAAGTGAGCATCCCCAAAGGGAATAGCACTCAGTCATTCAGCCTTAAACACAGAAGTAGAAAGGAACACGATCCATGTCTAAATTCTTTAATTCCCTTAAGCTTTAGATTCTCTGTTATTTCTTTTGCCCTTTCATGAAGAGCGTCATGTGCTTTCTGGCAGGAGATATGATGAGGTGGCAAAAATTTCCAGATCAAAAACATTAGTGCAAACTTGCACCGTAGAATTAAATGAATTTTAAAAATCATTAAATGTGATTAAAAAGAAATTCTAGACTTCATCACCACATTTAGAATTTCTGATCTGCTCTCAAGAGTGAGAATTACTTGCTGCATTTGCAGAACCCCCTGGCCATCTAGCACTCTTGTATACAAAAATCAGTCAAAATAGGACATGGCCTCACTCAGCATGGCTTTTCTCGCGTGGCTGACACATCTCTCAATAAGTAACACCCAGTGCTATTTCTGAGGCAGACAGCCACGTGCAAGTACAGCGAGGAGCACCAGCTCTGTGCTGCACCGCGGTGTCCCAACAGTGGGATGTCACGGGGGAGCTCTGCAGGTAGTAGCGGTGCCAGTTGCTGAGAGATTCTTGGGGGCTCAGAAGTGGTTGTTCTTGGTTGGGCAGTGCAGGACAATCCTGGGCCGGAGGAGAGGATTAAAATGTCTGCCAGCCCATGCAAGAATGTCTGCTGTGTTGGCCAGTGCTCCCTTGGCAGTCGTTTTCTAGCGATGCTCCATCAAAGAGGCATCAAGAGATACCGTGCCCCAGTCATCTTGGTAGCCAGCAGGAGCTCGTATTGCTTGCTTGTGCTAAGCAGGATCTAAACCACTGTTCCCATAGTCAAGGGTTCTGCAAGAGGAAGTTTTCTTCTCTTTTGAGGCTGTCCAAATTCTGGACACTCCATCCTATACACAAGCATCTAAATGATGCTCTGCAGACAGGAGATGGAGAGAGGGACTCAAGAGGCTACCATCTGCACATGCTGTTCTGTTACTAATGGTTGTAATACTATTCCCAGACCCCAACTCCTCTGAGCACACATTATTGCCCAAGTAATCTTATTCTAGATTAATTCCATCCTGCACTGTCACCTCTGATCCCAGGAAGTTTTATTTTTCAGTAGGAAAACACTCACGCAATAATCGACATGAGCCTGACGAAGTGCCCTCTCTTCTAGTCCAAATACTAGATAAAACATTCAGTGGCCCTGAAATGAGTGGTGTGATCAAGATGAGAAGTCCTTAATCTCTTTTATGTGGTGTAGACAGTAGGTGTCCAGATGAAGAGGGCCCGCATACAGTTTTGCATGCATGCAAGAAAGTTTTGCACACCAAGTTTTGCACACTTCATGCCTGCTAGGCAGAATGCCTTTCCTATCCCCATGACCTTTCATTCTGCTAAATGCAACAAATATGGGTCAACGGCTTTTGGAGAGGTAAGATTGCAGAGCAGTCCTTCACTGACACTGGAGTAATGCTGGTGCATGAAAAGTCAGAGCAGCTGTGGCTGCTTCTACATCCACAAACAATGCAGCTTGCTTGTTGCCAGTGAGTCTTAATCCTCTTTGAACTCCTGACTTTGCGTATCGAATGGTTGCTCCATGGAGTAATATCTGTATATTATTGTCCATTCACTGTAAGTATTTTATAAGGTGATACAAAGTCAAGAAATGTATTCTCAGGAGACACAGACACAAAGGTTACCAAATGCAAATCAGATATTTGTGTTGGCATTCATATCTGGTGTGTTTGTAAAACCAGGAGCATGGTATCAAGTGTTAAAATGGGAAAAATTCCCTCTGCATCCTGTGAAAATGCTGGCAGCACAAGGGCAGCGAGTGCCTGCGGGTGTGGTAATTCGGTATGGACACTGCTTGCTAAACAAAGTAATCCTTGTAGCCAGCAAATAAACGGATAAAACTACTTCAGTGGGCAAAATGCAGTGCCTCTAAGTATAGGGCAAAGAAATAGAAGCCTTTAGGTCTGTGTGAGAGGCATGGATGAAGGAGCTCTGTTAGTGCTTGATTATTAAGTTACCTATTTTGCAATAGCTTTTGTTTTCCTTAATGCCCTTGCTTCAGGAGTGTAGTGATTACAATTGTTTAACAACTTTTTAAGTATTTTTTAAAAGCTTTTATTTATTTATTTTTTGTCTTAGAGAAAATATTCATCTTATTGCAGCCTGAAAATATGATTGTAGATGCTGAGAAGATAAAAGCAAAATGAAAACAAGGAAGGATTAAATATTTCATTATTATTTAAATACTGGTTTTTTCCTTCAATCTCACTGCCAGGGGCAGAAAGGGAGAAAATAGGACAGCCAGACATGGTTTGGGAGCGTTTATGTTAGTGATCCCAGCAGCATGGGGGTTGTGCTCCCACAAGGAAGGGTGCTCCCACAGAGTGCAGTCATTCAGTGCAGTGCGTTACTGCATGTATATTTACAGTGGTTAATAATTTAAATATATATCTATATTTATTGAATTTTTCCACTTTAGAAAGATTTTTTTAAAAATAATGTTGGTTTCCTTACAGAATTGAGATTTGTTAATCACAAGGAAACACTTGGCACAACAGGTGACTTCACCACAGAGTTGATTTCTTGGTGAAAAGGGATTTTGAGAAGGCAACAGCACTTGGTTGTCCTTTCCCCAGTCTACCCCTTTCTCACAGGGGCACTGGTGCTGGAGCTACTTAGTCAGAAATGTGCCCACCGTGTGAGTCACTTCCCAAGATGAAACTGAAGCTGGCCTTGGGTGCAAGCTGGATTTAGTCTAGTGAAAGTAAGCATGGAGAAATTAATCCCTATACTTTAGGCTGCTGGTGCTTGTAGGGGTGCTGTGCTGTAGGATGTCCTTGCCTGGAAATGTCCCCATGAACCTTCCTTCAAGCCTGCTGCCTGCTATGTCTTCAGTTGCAGAAGGAAGACCACAGATCAGCTTTCTCACATAAAGACATTTGCCTTACTTGCTTGCATTTGTATCAGCCTGATGAGCAATAACGAGGCTGAATCTTCCACAGAGGGCTCCAATCCCCTTGTCCCAGGCAAAAGAGCAGAAAGAAAGGAGAAACTCTGCTCTTTCCACCAAATCTGCTATAAAAAGCAAATCCTGCAGCATGAAGTATGAAGAAAGGTTGGGAGAGCCAAGACCTTCCTGTCTGGAAGCCACTTGTCCTGTCTGCTGGGCAATACATCACTGACAAAAGCTTTCCACAACCCTTCTGCTAATGGCTCTTGAACTAGGTGCGTGCAGCACGAACATCCAAGAGTCCTCTCTGGGCTGAGCCTGTGCATGGGAGGCCTGGTGATGCATCACATCAGGAGTAGTGCTGCACCCGCATCCCACAGTAGGCATTGCTTTAACAGGGGAGATGCAGCATGTGAAGCCAGGTCTCTGAAGTGGAGATGGACCCTGCAGTAAGAGAGAGTAAACACAGGGGATAAGTGAAAAAGATGTGTTGTGAGCTGCTCCAGCTATGATTTATGTCTGTGCCAGGATGTAAATCAGCTTTACACAGCGTCTTCTCTGAAACAGCTTCCCCGAAAGTGTTAGATGTATTTCCAAATAGGAAAAACATACATTGCCTTTCTTAAATTGCATTTTGTCATTTGCGGTTAGATGGGAATAGGCTTCAACTCCTCTTACAGGCTAATGTTGCAATTATGGCACGTGTTACAAGCTAACTCTTCCCAGCCATCCCTAATCTGCAGGGCTGGAGGAGCAGGGCGAGGCTGTCAGCAGCAGCGTGCAGCTGCACAACCCAGCTCCCTGGCTGCCAGCCAGGGCGGATAACAGACATTTATTTGGTAGGTGTTCCTCTGACAGACCCCAGAGAAACTTCGCGGAGCATTAGCAGCAGCGGAGCAGCAGCCTGCACAACCTCCACTGCCTGAAGCTATTGCCAGCCCCCCTCAACTCAAGTGACCCTTGCTTGAAGGTATGGACCCCATCTAGAGTCTAACACTTGTCCTCTTCCCCAGCCCACCACCAAATGCTCCACAGGTGTCCTGGGTACAAGGAGCTTCCTAAACTTTGTAGTCTGAATCAACACGGCTTTTATGGACACAACATCATGTAGCACCACTGTGGCCCGCCAGTTAGCAAGAGAAGTATTTTCTCCACAGGCTGGAAGTCAAAGGAAGGATCCGTGGTGGATCTGAGTTTCCCCAGCACTGCAGATTTGTAGCTTGAATGAGTTGAATGCCAAAACCTGTACCTGCTGCAATTAACAGGCATTGGTATGAAAGGACTAAAATCTGGCCTTGCTCCCCTCAGAAGTCCAAGGGTCAGATGTCAACAACTGTGCTCTCAAGGCATCATGGAGCTGTCTATGTTCACACAAGCATGAAGAAGAGCTGTGATGGAGGCCAAGCCCAGGTTCAGGGTTTGGCTAAACTAGGAGTTGCCTCAAACCTCATTGCCTTCTGCAAGCATCCTTCACCTTCTGCTCGGAATGGGATATGTGTCCTTCACCTTGCCTTTTCCATCAAAATGGGTACCCAGCCCTTCCTTTGGTATCCTCTGAAGACCCCTGATAAAACCCAAAGCCGGAGTTGCCAGGGTAGCTCTATGAGGGTAAGAGGCACCATGCTGATAACAGCTAATGAGTTTACAGAGTATCTCTAGCCTGATAGCAGCAGCTGCAGCCGATCCCAGGGACATTCCCCAGCCGCTCAGTGAGTTGGCAGAATCGTTAATCCTGGGGCATTAGTGATCTGAGGAGGAAATGATGGAAAAGACAGGATGACGCTTGGTCAGAATTGCAGGGGGGTCTCCTGTTCCCACCCTCAATGTAAGTCTCAAATGCAGGAGCCACAGAAGATCTGCGTGTAACAAGCTCAAGGCAGCAACTGCAAATGCTGCACTTGCTGCTTTGCCTTGGTTTCTCAAGCTAGCAGCAGATTTAAGAGAAGGTTTTGCAATGGAAAGGACTCATCCTGGGTGGGATGTCCAGGGAATGCCCAGCCTCAAAATCCAGGGCAGGTGGAAGCAGGTGTTGCTTATGGCCGAGGTCCTGGCCACAGGTATGTTGGTATCCCTGCTGTTCCCAGACATCCATGTGGGGTCCCAAAACCAGCTAAAACACCAACAATGCAATTTCCAGCCTCTCCTATAACATACAGGGCTGTGCTTCTGCATGTCAATGACTGCCTCAGATGCCACCATATGTTTAGAATTCTTCTTTTTTCCTTCAGGAAGACAATACACATGGAAATGCCAGAAGAGGCACTCCTTTCCCACAGGTCTTGCTAATGAGAATCACTGAAGATTCAGTGAGAAGACTCATCCCAGAGCCACTACAGCAGGTGATTTACCATGTTAAATAGCATCATGTTCCTCAGCAGAGACAGGTGAGGGCCAGACCAGCACATGACATTCAGGTTAATGGATTTGATCTTCAGCAAACCTCTTGTAGCCCACAGAGCAATGCTCTGTGATGCATGTTTCAAAGATGCTGTAGCCTCTGCTGTAATCCAAAATATTCCCAGGGTATTCCTAAGGTAAAGCTTCAGGGATGCCTGCATGGTGTGGCTCCACCACGACATTCACTTTCACCAGGCGTGATATTTATTCCTGAGAAGACAATCAGTTCTAATCCTTGGGTGCTGCAGAAGATAACTGGTACTTCTTTTTCCTATGGATAATTAAACTTTCCTTTATTCAAAGCCTTTCTAAGAACAGCTGGCAGAAAATAAACACTCAAACTCCAAGAATAAAGGAAGGGATGTTTTTATAGAGATGTCTAAATTACACACACTTCAAAAACAGAGCACCAGAACCAGCAAAGAGGTGACATTTAAATACAGTCCCTTGTTCTGTGGTTGCCAACAAAGACATTACTGTCACTGGACAGGGCTGCAAACTCCTTTTTTAGTTCAATATAAGCAGTCTTTTAAAATCTAAAGATGTCTTTAAAAGGCTGTCAGATTAGGGTAAGAGAGAAATTGTAGTTTTGTTACATTGAAAACTGCTCTACAAGCCAAGAGGGATGTCTCATGGTTTTGGCTGTATTTGCTTCTGCCAGCCTTACTCCTTATTTCTGGCTTACAGTCGCGCTGGGATGCTGTTCTTATCAGATGCATCTGCTGAGAATAAACATATGAGAAAGGCTTCCCTTCCCTAAGGATACTTCATCCTTTTGCTGTGTGATGGGCAACATCACCATGTTCAACTAATTCCTGCGTTTTTCAGAGCATGGCAGTGTTCACATTAAGCCGGAGGAAGAGGAGGTTGGTTAGACACAACCTTTCTTATTTTTATTTTTTTCCAGAAAGGAGCCTCCTGCCCTGAGAGCCTCTAACCCTCTCCATAGTCACATCCCACAAATAACTGACTCATTGTAACGAGCACAGAATAGACATTTAGCCACACAGCCCAGCTTGATTTAATTAGTGGCATTTTTAATTAAGCTTTACCATTAAGTTGTAGCAGGAGCATGCTTATATAAAAAGCATTTAATGAGGATTTCCTTGTCATCAAGAAGAAAGGTGTGACTCCAGCTTAATTACTCAGACCAACAGAGGCAGAACTCAGATGCATCTGAGAACTAGTTGCAAGCAGTGTTCATAATTCAACCACCAAATTAAAGCTGCAAACAAAGGTATTTACCATGCACCCCATGGCTGTCCTGCAGTGTTTAGTGGCATGGTGGCTGTACAATTTGATGACAGCTGATACACAGCTCTGGGGATATATTTAGTATTTCCATTAAATAATTGATTAGACCCATAATTACACTGTGATAATTGCTAGCTCTGAAGAGAAAATTCTGGTGTAAGCTGCAGGTGCTGGGATGTACCATAATACTAGATTCCCCTAATTTTCTCAGACGAGGAGCCAGATTTGTGAGTTGCCCAAATGTTGCTTATATGGAGGGAGGAAATTTGAACCTTGCAGGTCCTACCAGGGTCTCTGTTGGTGGGTTCTGTTGTAGGAAAGGATGAGTTGGTGAATGTACCAATTCTTGGTACTCCTTTCAGAAAGGGGACTTTGGCCTGTGAGTCACTACATGCTTGGAAGAATTGTCTAATTTGCCTGCTCATTGTCAGACACATCCCCAAGCTCATCATTTTCTACCAGGAAGCAGAGAGAGCAGCCATTAAACACAGCAGTGAAAGAAGAAAATCACATGCACAATTTACTCCCTGTGCCTTTCCCCTGGGACTCCAGGATTTAATGCAATTTGGTGTATTCCAGCCAGTGGTGCTTGGCTGCTTTTAATTAAAAAAAAATTAAAGGATTTATGCTGGGATTAAATGGGACAATTATTGATTGATCTCTGCCTTCTAAATTGAAAAGCATTTGGATTAATCAGCTTTTAAGTAGGAAATCATTCAGCTCTGGACAGGAAACCAGCCTCAGGCCCTGCAATTGCATCTAGCAGGGCTTTATTTTGTCCTCTCCTCTAAAACCCAATGGGAAAAATTTTCCTTTCTTCTCTTCTTGATTCATCCTCAGACCTCAGAAGAAAACATTTTCTCACTTTAGACAGGCTTTAGGTCACAAAAGATAAGATGACCCATCTTTCCAGGTTACCTTGCGCTGCCTGCCGAGAATACCTGTCCACCTCCGCATCATCTCAACACATGTGGTCAGCAGGTGTGCCATTGTCCAAGACCCTTATGCTGGGAACTGGGCAACTCACCTCCCTGGTTGGTCAAGTCAGAATGGAAATGCTTCATGGATGGAAAGAGAAGGTTTGTAACAACAGTGGTTCTTGTAGGTCTGTCTTGAAGGTAAAATAATAAAGACAACTAAACACTCAAGAGGTACTTGTAAATGCACTTGGTTTAGTTTTAGGACTGTACTGCATCGACACAAGATGTTGGAAATTAGGTCAAACAGGTGAGGATGGTGGTAGGACAGTATGTACTAAAAATAATAATGGCGCATTCAAAGTAATAATATTCCACATCTCCAGATGCAGAATTAGGCTGCTGACCTAAGCACTATGTCCACTTTTCTGCTTTTATGCTAGAGCAGAAATAGCATAGTTCTGTGACTCCTATTTCTACTTGGATTATTCCACTGCATGAAAACAAGTCAGGTTAACTTCCAGAAAATGCCAAATGAAAAAAAAATTTTAAGTAAAACTTGCTATTTCAAGAGAAATACTACTTTTAAATACAAAGAATTTCAATGGGATTTGTCAGCTTCCCAATGAAATTCCAGTCCCAGTCAGTCATGTTTTCAATGCCAGGGTTAGAAGCAAGCATTAGCTTTCCCCTTTTTGACTGAGGAGAGTAACATCCACTTCAAAGTCTTTGTCTTCTAATTTACTTAATGTCGGGAAAATTTATTACTTTATTTGAAAAATCTCCTCCTTTCTTTTAAAAGAAAGAATACCCTTAGGATTGTTTTTGATTTAAAGACTCCCCTTGAGGTGAAAGGAGTACTTCCTCAGGAGGATACGTGCCCAGGGAGACAATATTTTTCTAGGAAGCATATTTCTGCTGAAGTACTTTAATCCGCTCAGCTGCCGATCCAGCTTGGACTCACATGTGAACCTCCCCCACATTTAATCTACCGGAGGTAGGTGACCTGGCAGCGTAGTGGCAGATTACATCCCTTTGCAGATGTAAGGTAATTCATACTTGAAAGGATGATTTGAGTTCCCCACACAGTAGTCAGCTCTATATTAACTGGAACAAAAGACTTTGCTTCACTGTGGACAACTCAGTGAAAGCCTCTCTTCTATGGACAGCTGAGCTTGGAGAGAAAGCACCCATGTTGCTTCAGTTACACTCTCTGAACACCCTGAAATTATAACCACGCTGGCCATAACACCTGAAAAATCCCTTCTACGCAGCTTCATTAGGAGCAGCATGCTCAGGGCTGATCAGCCTAGCTCATGAGTGTGTGTAAAGCAAAGGGTAAAATTAGGTAATGATGATATCAATGTGAGTGAACTGTTATTTGAACTCAAGTTATTTATCTCACATCAGCTAGAGGGAACAGCTAGAGCATTTTCTGAAGTGGACTGATCTTCAGATGTTCAGTGTCCTGGGTACAGAGCTCCCAGAGTATGCCTGCAAATGGACATCAAGAAATGGCTGAGCTCCAACACATGTTGGTCAACTCCTGTGGGACCCATTAAGCCTCTTGGCACCATACTCCTGGTGCATGTACATGTCTGCCTTTGGAGACGAGAAGGCTTCTCAAGGCCAGGCTGGATGGGGCTTTGGGCAACCCGATGTAGTGGGAGGTGTGCCTGTCCATGGCAAGGGGTTGGAGCTGGAAGGGCTTTAAGTTCCCTTCCAACCCAAACCATTCCTTGATTCTGTGATTCTACAGGTGTATGTGGGCATACAGGCTACTTTGAATGCAGGCAAGAATGTGTACAGTAAACTCCTTTTCCCAAAGTAAACAAGTGGAGAAAGGCTAAGGAATAGGGATTTGGACATTGAGTGCAAAACTAACATGAACACCTGCTTGAGAGAAATGATCCTGCTCAGGATGTCTTTAAACTACCGCAATGTGCTATACCCCACGGTGAAACTTTAACGTGCTCTCAGATCTGTCAATCAGAAGTCACTGCTGCCTGTTTAACACCTGATAGCCTCCTGGATAGCGGCCTCCTGGGTTGACTAGGGGAAAGGAGTACATCAAAGCCTTAGTCTCAGATTGTCTCCTGAACAAAAGAATAACTCCCTTGCTCCTTTTGGAGGAGATTAAAATCACCTGGACCACCAGAATTGTGCCTTTGCATCTCCCAGACCACACATAGCAAGGAGAAGCTGAATGCTTCTTAAAAATCCTGGCTGGACAAGTCCTGAGATACAGGGTATTGAGACTGGGCTTCACTTTACCAGAAAATGTGTAGTAGGGTATTCTCCTTAACTATCTCTTAAGTCCTATTTCTTCTCATCCTTCAGTTAATGTGCTTATTGGGAATCTGGTGTTATCACCTCAGAAAGAAGAGGCACAATCCTACCAGTCAATCAATGACCTTTTTGAATTTCCTGCTTTCCAGTCTCAGAAGCCATACATACCAGACATCACGTGCCATTTAAAAGCCTGCTCATGTGCCAGCTATCACTTTCCCTGGAAACAGAGGGGAGCTGGAGGCCAAGGCTACAATTCAGCCAGAGATACAGACAGACAGGAACTTCACAAACTGCCCCAAGAGCAAATGCGGAGTAATACATCTGGGACAAAGTAACTCCAAATAACAAGACTGGCTGGGGACTGACTTTGCAGAAAGTGTTCTGATGGGCAACAAGTTGAAAAGGAGTCTATAGACATCCTGTGTGACAACAGAAGTCTGTCACACATTTTCGGTATGAGCACAAACGCAGTCAGCATTGGCAGTACTGGGAATATTTTAGTACCTGCCCTGGAAAGCAATTATTTTCTTTTACTGAGTTTTCTAAGAGCATATCGGAATTACTGTGCTCAGCTTCAGGCTTTCCAGATCAAGGGAGATATGGCAAACTGGATCTTGCCCAGCAGAGCAACACCGTGATGGCTAGGGGTAGTGGAGGATATGGTGTGTGAGGATGATGAGGAAGCTGGCTTTCTTCAGCCTAGAGAGAAGAAAAGACTAATTAAGAACCACGCTGCTGTTTTCACCTACCTGATATAGGACCGATGAGAAAATGGCGCCATATTCCTTTCCCTAGGANATATAAAAGGGGAAGTAGAAAAGGGAAAAAAAAAAAAAAAAAAAAAAAAGAAAAGGAAAGAAAAAAAGAGGCAACAGCACATGGTGCCCAAGGAGCAATTGAGCAAACACCCCTGCAAGGTTCTGTGGCACCAAAAGTCCCGCATTATCTCCCTGCAGGCAGAAATTGGAGCATCTCTCTTGTAACACATTCAAGAACCTGCCTCTTTGCTCTGCATGTGGATCTAGTCCTGGCACGCGATGGCTGCGCAGAGCATGTGAGCTTCACCCACCTCCTCGGAGCCACGCATGCATTTCCTCCTTCTCCTCCTGCACTGCTTTTCCATGACCTCAAACTCCCCTCTGGGGACTGTTTTGAGTTATTTATTCTGGTAATGGCAAAAGCCCTGCAGAGCCCAGCCCCATCTTCTCAGCAGCTGCTGCCTGTTTGGGATAGCTCAGGTCAGCAGAGGGTGCTGCTGTTGCCCAGCCTGGCAGACACAAAGCAAAAATAAAGAAGGGTGCTCTTCTGCATGCCCTTCCCTCCCTTCCTCTGCGCAGGGATCCCTGAGTTTTCAAGTAGGTTGGCTTGCTCTCCTGGGAAGACGGCTGTATGAAACGGCCTTTCAGTGCGATCTCAGGGAGGGGCTGCCAGGCCGAGCCTGCAAAAACCAATGAACTCATGTTGTGGAGTGGTAGAACTGGACATTTTAGTTTCCCTTGCCTAAAGTTGTTGTAGAAGATTACCCTAGCCGCTTTCTGTGGTATCCTTGATTTTAGCCTTGCGTATTTCTTTACCGTTTGGTTTCAGCCAAGTTAATCCTGGCTGTCACTTGACTGCAGTTGATGATGTTCTACTTGGAGATTTGCAATTGTGCATAACTGGGCTAAAGTCCCTCCCTGCTGTCTTTGCAGTGCTTTCGGAGACCTTCTGTCAGATGCAGGGGAGTCACTGAACATTTTGCAAAGGAGCGACTGAAAATGAATTCTGCAGTCCTAAATGAGCTGCTTTATAATCCTTCTATCTGCTTCAGACTGTTTCAGATTAATACTATTTGCCAGTCACTCGCCTCGCTCTAAAGAGGGAACATATTTTTAGCCTCTCAACAGATCTGACACACTGGAGTTTCCTCTGCCTGTAATCCCACTGTCGCCATTTCTAAGTAATTTTTTTTTTTAAAAAAAAAGTCTCTTACTTCTGAGTGTTGTCCAGGGTTGGGAATTTGAGATCTGTAGCTCGGGCTGCTAGTGCCTGCACATGGACGCATGTTCTGGAAACTTGCAGGAGAGATGGTCTCACATTGAAAAAAAAAAAAGAAAAGGAAAAAGGAAAAAGGAAAAAGGAAAAAGGAAAAAGGAAAAAGGAAAAAAAAGGAAATAGGAAAAACAATAAGAGAAGAAAGATGGGGTTTGTATAGTCACAGAAAAGCCTTACTGAAGAACACTTCCACTCTGCCTCTCGTGCGGCGGAATCAATGGCTCTCTCCTGCCTGGGGTTTTCACATGCTCTGTGCAGGCCAATTGCGGTTATATAATACTGGCTCTGAAGCAGATGCTGCCGTGTTCAGGCTAGAAGATTATAGCTGGAATGCACAACTAATGGAAGCTTTCTGACAAATGCAGCCTTCCCTGCCAGGCGGGGGACGGCAGCAGGCTGTGCTCCCGCATCCCTGGGGCACCACAGCCGGTGGGCACCAGAGCTGGCTGCAATGGGACCAGTGCTCCCAGACAGCCTTCCCCCCACCAAAAAAAAAAAAAAAAAAAAAAAAAAAAAAAGGTAGGTGGAGAAAAGTAGAGTGGCAGCAAATCATCTCCTGGTACAGAGCTGGAGGTGTGCTGGAGCTTTGTCACTGATGGACTGTAACAGTTGTCAGGCACGGGTCTTTCACTGGGAGGAAGATGATATACCGCGTCCAGGATGGTCAGTGTGTTCATGTGGTTGAATATCTGATTGAATATTTCTTCTTGTTCCTTTGTGATTCACCACATGTTTGGCGTATCGAGTGTCTCATTACCTTTTTCAGCGCCGTGACTTGGCTTTGTGGCATGCACTGCATAATGCCACCACGAAAATGGAACAGGCCTTTATCGCAGGGAGCTGGGTACAGCTCTGAGATAGTGCTTAGCACTTCTGTATCGAAAGGCTATCTTAACAACCCCAAATCTGCTTTGACTCTGCTTCAGGAAATCTCACGTGTCGGTCCTGTCCAGGCATGGCAACAGAAACTGAGGGAACAACATGGAGCTGCATCAAGGGAGGGTCAGGCTGGGCGTTAGGAAAAGGTTCTGCCCCAGGGGGTGGTGGGCATGGCACAGGCTCCCCAGGGCAGTGAGCACAGCCCCAAGTTGACAGAGCTCAAGGAGCGTTTGGACACCGCTCTCAGACACAGGGTTTGGTTTTGGGTGGTGCTGTGTGGAGTTAGGAGGTGGACTTGATGATCCTTGTGGGTCCCTTCCAGCTTTGGATATTCTGTCCTACAATTCGATGACATGGCAGCTTGGCCATGGAGCAGGGCAGCGTGGGTGCTGTGCCACATGCTGCAGCCTTTTGGTGGCATCAGCTTCTTCCAGGCAGGAAGGAGACAATGCTTAAAGGTTGATTCACCTTTTAAAATCACATTCCCATTTAAAATCACATCCTATTTGGTTACGAAATAAAACTCATCCAGGCATAAGACTAAACAAGCAAACATTTCTAGTAAGACCAGCATTGTCTGCTTTGAGATGTGTGCCACCACTGACACCCTTATGCTACCTTTACAGAAAATACCAGGGATGGGATCCAGCTGGACCCTTTCCATCCTGAAGAAAAAAATAAATAAAAAAAAAAACTGGAAACCTACAACTCACCCTCATTTTGATCATTTCCAGCTTTACTTTTGTTTTCTAGAATCTAGCAAAACAGGTCTTCTGCTGTGTCCACCTGCATCTGAGTAAAGCTGGGAGATGAGAGGTGATGATGCATTCTCACAGCTTACACCATGGGACATCCTGTCTGTCCATACAGAGCATGTGGACTCTCAACTCACCTCACTATTTTCCTAAACTCCCACTGAAAAGGAAAATTTATACGGAGAGCAAACAAACAAACAAACAAACAAAAAACCCGGCACACAAAGTGAGAGGGGTTCTGAAAAGCATGAGTGCCTTAAACTTGCGTGATGATTTCCTGAAGTGCCTACCTAGGAGTTTCTTCCTGCCTTCCAGTCCCAGCTCTTCCAGCAGCCACCTCTTCACGTACGGTCCTGGATAGTGACAGCTCTCCTTTTACACTTGTCACAGGCTCAGCCAAGGGACAGCTGGACCTTGCTGGGCTGCAGATGCAGGTATTGAATTCTAATTAAACACTTTAGCTATTTTCTTTTTTTTTTTTTTATTTCCCTTATGCCCCCTCTGTGCACAAACACTCCATCCATCCATTTTGCAGAAGGCAGATAAAGAAGGCGGATATCTTAAGGGATTACAGGGCAAGCTTTTTGTTGCACTTCAGGGTCTTGTAGGGCTACAGCCCACCAGACCTGAGTTTGTTTCAAGCCCACTGGATAGCAGCAGTGCAACTAAAACAGCACAAAGATTGGAATGGGCTGCATCATTTACCCTGGGAAGAAGATAAATCAGTTTACAGAAGTCTCCGTGCTCATGTCTGTGGTTCCACTGCCACCAGCACCTGAGCAATCCAATGTACATATTGCAAAGGTACATCTACGCAACACTGCAGCTCCCAACGCTGGTGTTAACAGAAAAATATCTTGGCCTCCAGCCACCACCCAAACCACAAAGCCTCAGTAAACAGCAGCTGCTTCTCTTCCCAGAAGTGACTGTGTTTCAGCAATGGCTGTTGCAATGTAAATGTTTTCTGGTCCATCAGAAACACATGGGCACAGTGCAGCTGAGAGTTTGCATTCTTAGAGTTCTGAGAGATGCAGGTGTGGATGGATCTGGACGGTCTTGCTGGGAGCCCTTTAACCCTTTGTGTTCATAGGGCATACAAGCACAAACGGTCACGTACTTGCTGTTTAAGGGCAGTGCTGTCAGCTGAATTCAACTGCAAATCGTTCAGTCAGTTGCTTATGCAAGAATATTTGACGTACTGAACCACACAGATCCTTCCCATGAACCAGGAAGGAGGCTATGGAAGAGATTATGACCATGACCACTACACTAAAATCCTTTAGGACTGTGATCATTTGCTTGGGCTGCTCTCGGGAAAACAAACATAATTAGAGAGGACAAAATTTGTTACAACAGAGAAAACAGGCTACAGGTAACTGAAGGTGCTGCTTCTCAGCAGGATACTTCTTAATTCTGTTTCACATTTGCAAGTAGTTGGACATAACAAAGTTGTTACTATCACATAAAAATGTTTCCAGTCATTTGAAGAGATATTAGATGATTTTTGTTCTCTACAGCATCAACCACCTAGGGCAAAAAAAGATGTCTGTTTATGGCCAGGGCTGAACTTGATATACAGGGTGTAGCAGTGTGTTTGCATGGCTGGATCTGAGCATAGCTGGCAGCCAAGGCTGTGCAGTGCCATGCTGCTGCAGCTTGCAGCTCTGCTCACTGCTGCAAAAAGCCATGCAGGGGTGTTCTTAGGCATTACAAGATCCCCTACAAGCGATGGAGAGTTTCGCCTACAGGATATGGAACATCTTCAGGTTGGAGTGGTGCTAGAAAGAAATTAAATTCTTTGGCCCGCAGTGCTGAGAGTGGGGCCAGGGACATCTGACGTGAGCTGGATGCCCAGAGTTGACCAGGGCTGGAAATTTTTTTAGCCTGAATCTTAATGAAGCAGAAAGCAGATAAGGAAATAGTGTATTCAGAGAGAAAACTGCAGCGTTCAGTACTCGGGCATGATATTTCAGCATGATGTCTGCAGCCAAAGGTTCTCCTAATAAACGTGTATATAGTTTTGTTTAAGTAAAAATGTTTAATGTAAAGTTGGTAAAAATGTCTGAATTTGTGACTTTGCTCAGTTGCTGAAAGAAAACCATCTTCAGGCTGCATTTCTCCTACTGAAAGTCAAGGAAAGCCCTGCCAGATATTACTACCAACAGCAACGAGCCAGATACCTCCACACAAAGACTTGGGCGAGGGAAAGAGGAGAAGGACGCCAATGTTTCTCAAGAGCACATCAACGTGACCACTAATACCCATGACCGACAGAGGACAGGCTGCGTCCACCCTGTGGCTAGGGGACAGCAGTTGTCAGTGCTCCTCAGGAGCCATTTTGCAAAGCAAAGGGAAATCCTTGACTTATTTCCCCTTCCAGAGACCCAGGTCTTGCCGACCATGCAGTCTTTACAGAGCCCAAGCATCAGCAGAAAACTAGCTCCTGGAGCTTGCCCACTGTTTCTCACGCTGACTTGTGGCAGAAGATGACATTTGCTCTGCATAAAAGCCTTTGCTTGTGCACAGCTGAATGATTACCCATTTTTAATGTGCTTTGACAAGGACGAAGGGGTCTTGAAACTTTTGGCCCTGCCGCAAGATCACTTTTACCCTGCAGTGCTGTTTGAGTCTTCCTGCTGAGTGTGGCAGGAGACATACCAAGATTTCTCAGATACCTCTCTGCTTTGAAGAGAGGGACAGCTGCTGTTACAAGAGATGCCCAGAGCATCCTTTATGGATCAGCAGTAGACATGCTGCACGTGGGGGGAGGGGGAAAGCTGGCTTACTGCTGAGTCAGAAGCATTTGTCTCACTCTGGCCTTGGGTCCTGTGACAGCATTGCCATCACCAGTGGGATAAGTTGTCTCTACTACAAGGAGTCTCCTGTCTCCCTCCATCACTCCCTGTAAAGAAACAGGGAAGAAATTTAGGAAGGAGGAAGCAAAGATAACAACAAACCTTGCTCACATCTTGGGCTGCCAGCTGCTTGGGGCAGGTCTCTAGCCCAGCAGGTTGCCTCTCCAAGAGTGGGGACAGCAGCAGACAGACCATGATCTGCATTCCTTGAGGTCATCTTCTTGCAAGCCAGCAGACATTTGAACTCCGCCAATATTAGGTTTTGTGGTCACTTTGTAATGCAAGTGTAACTGAGCCCTTTTGCGGTTTTGGCTTCATTGAAGTTGCACTCATTTTAAAGTAGAACACAGCCTTCTTTCTCCATCCTCTAAAAGTGAAGAGCTTGCTTTGGCTCAGAGAATTGGCCTCAGGAGCTCAGGATGGAGAAATAGAATCCTGTTTGGGAAAATCTCTCCTACAGTTGTGTATTTCCATGTACACACAGAGATTTGTTTCTGTGGTTTTTGTTTTTACATTATGATGAAATGGATAAGTCTTGTTAAAAATCATCAGCTATTCATTCCCCAAAGATCCTAGGATCTTCCTAGGACCCTGCCAGGGAAAACTCTCAAAGTGGAATATACCATATTTTCTGATGACTCAAGAAATCAGAGACCATTTTCATTGGGAGTGAACAGATGGAGAAGCAGCCTGGCAGGGGAACTCCCTGGGTTGCTCCTCAGGTGTACGAGCCCTGTGTCAAAGTGATTATTCCTATACCACTAAACAAGACACAGCTACAGACCTCAGTGTTGATACATCATCATGTGGACCACAACTGCTGTCTTGCTCCTTCGGTGCTTTCTGGTTGTGGTAGCAACTTTAACCCCAGATCATCCCTTGCCACCCACATTTAATCCCCCTATACCCCGATACCTCTTCCCTTTCCTCATTGATTCTCTCACATCATCAGCTGCCTGTTCTCTATACATTTCTCTTTCCAGAACCTGTTTTCCCTCTTGGGAGTTCTTAAAGCTTTGGTGGAGCCTGGCCTCTGAATTGTGAACAATGAAAGACCTTCAAGACACTTCTGTCCTGGTCAGTTTACACCTCCCATACATGCTTTTCAGGATTCAGACTGACCAAGGACTGCTATAGTTAAGCAGGCTGGGGGGTGAGACCCTGCTCAGTGTGATCAGTGATTACACCAGCCATGCAATGTAGCCTCTGTGCAAGAGAACAACCTGTGGCTCACCTTGATTAGCAGCATGGAGGTAAACTGTATGAGTAGCATGAGGTCTGTGCAGGTAAATAATCCTGTCTCCCTGCTCCAAAACTACTGAGGTCTGAAGTTAAAAGGCAGCATACTTTTATTGTGCTTACCTAAATACTATAGCCAAAGTAAATAATAATAATAATAATATAAAATAATCAGGTTATTTGGGAATACTTTATATTCCTACAAGCAGAAAACTTGCACTTGGAGCCAGTATAGACAGTCTCAACCATTTTGGAGAGGTAAGGGAACAAAGCCTGAGTTTCAAGCTGGATGTGAGGCATTGCCTGTGCACAGTTGTATAGCAAGCGCTGTAACCCAAAGAATATTGGAGTCGAGTTGAAAGGTCCGTCTTCTCACGGCGCTTCTCTTCGTGGTGCC
>VXAV01002113.1:1048351-1064138 GCA_013399715.1 Alectura lathami | reverse complement strand
GGTGCCCTTGAGAAACTCTGTGTCTTGCAGAAAGACTTGTCTGACCCCATTAGCTCAGAAGGGAGATGAGTATTTGTAATGGAAGCTCACTCACAGAGCAATAAAACAGAGCAACAAGGTGCAAACATCAGAGTGACTCACAGAAAAGTGAGCTGAAATAGAGATGATATTGAAGTGTTAATAACTGCATCTTTGCACCATAGCATTTAGAAAGCCAACTTTAATGATGGCAAAGCAGAGCAGAAAGCAGACTTAGAGGATAAAGAAGCTGGGAGGGCAAAACTGAGAGCATGAGGTCTCCCTCCCTCAATAAGGGGCTTGTTTGCTGAGTAGGCAATAGCATCGAAAAGACATCCCTGGAGAAAGAGCATCCCAATTTAGGATAGCATCACAAGCATGTTTTGCTAGTCACTGTGAAGGTATTTGCATGCATTTAATCCATGCAGTCAGCTGGTGTGAGAATCAAAGCTCTCAAATTAGAGCTGGGTAAGGACCTTAAGCTTCAGGCTTCTGGGATTTGGACACAGCTCTGAGATCAGAACTGTGATACATACAACAATCAACTACCTACACTAGGAACAGAGAGGATTACAGAAGATCTGATTGCTAATTACAAACATCATCAGATAAAAAGATTCCTACAGGATCAAGGTTTAATCTCATTTTTTACTCTAGAGAGCGCCCATTGACTTTATTTGGAGTTTCCTCCAAGACAAATCCCTCAGGAAGATGCATCCTGGTTGCCTTCATGGAGGTGATAATATGGTTGCACTGCAGATCCCCTGTTTTTATCCACATCAGATCTGAGCACGTGAACTGAATTCCTTACAGAGGAAATCAAGCAGGAAGGCTTGCTTCAGGTGTTGAGGGTTGTGCGTGGTCCACCCTTTCCAATACACATCGCGACACTGAACTGGCTTGAGAGGTGCAAGCCAGCACGTCATCCCCTGCTCCCCATGTCATGTATAACCTTATAAAGCCCTACTGCCCCTGTTAGATTTGGACAGGGGCCATGTTTACCACCTTCTGGAGCCTGGGTAGCCCTTCACCTTCCCCTTGTCAATGCCCTGGAGTGTTTCTATGCCAAACACTCCAAGAATGTGAAGGCTGACTAATCTTCAGGCTGATCTTCCCACAGAGGCTGAGGTGTGAGGAGATCACAGCTGCTGGGTAGCGGGTTCACGCTCTGGACCCTGAAGCTGTTAAGTCCTTGAGACCCTACCCAAAAATAAGCTCTGCAACTTCTGTGGCTTATAGTTCCCAGCACAGGCACACCATGTGTGAAATGCAAGATCTTTTTGTAGTGCAGGGCAAGAGCACAGGTGAGTAACGGGGGACACACTGGGGCTTTATCCTCACTGTCCACACCTGGATCCTGCACCCATGATTGGCTTCCTCTTGCACCATGCATACCTGTTTCTGCAGGGGACAACTTGTCTTAGGATGCAGTAAGGTAGCCGAAAACCAGGCTCACAGTAGCGTCAGAAGCCCATCTTCACCCAGCTAAGCATTGCCCTTCTGGTTAACCACTGAAAGCTTGCAGCAAGATGAAGTCCACCCTCAAGCCTAGCAAGCCTCAGTCCAAGAGGTGTTAGATGGTTCTCTGCTGGCCTGTACTCTCAGTAAAGTGGGTTCTTTTGTTTGGCCCTGCTCTGCTGCCAATCCTGTTACAAGGACCTGCATTTTTTGCCAAGAACAAACTCTGGGCAAAAGAAATTTCACCATGGCTTTAATAGCAACAAATTTAAGCCTTAAAAAAAAAAAATGATAGTAACAAATTATTGTTTTTTTCTTTGTTACCCTATACCAACATCCATGTTTTCATTGTGCCCTGTTCTTTGGAAAGGAGAGAAATTCTGTGGATTAAAATTGTGGATAAGGGCAGGAGCACTTGTGCTGAACATTACAGGGTTTCAGAGGGACTTTCCTCTCGTAATGAGCAGAAAGAGGATGTGTATCCAACTACCCCAACACAGCCCTGAGTTTTAAAATCAAAATAACAAATGAAAGGAAATCTTATTTTCTTTGCCTACATTTTCTAGTCTTTCTCACCTTATCTTTTGACTTTGAGACTGAATCTCAGTACTTTGTTACACTTTCTGGGATGTGAATCCCATTGCACAAACTCGTCCAGGTCACCTCCCCGCTGCCTGGACCCAATGGCACCATGTGGGGACAGTTAGGGCAGCCTTCTGTGCAGTGAAACCCTGAGGCTGGAGAGTCTGCCCAGCTAATCCCTGCAAAATTTCTGTGGGGATAAATGAATATTGGAGCACCAGTTTTGCAAATAAGCAGTGCTTGTGTACTCCCACCCCACATCTTTCTCACACTCAAACTTTCAATTAGAAAGTTCACTTTGCAGCAAAGGAGCAGCAAAGGAGAGAGGCACACAAGTCTTGCTCCTAAGGCGCATTGCCATCCTCCCAGCTCCTCATGGAAAGCAAAATGTACAGTAGGTTCTGTCTTGAGCACCTTCCCATTCGACAATGAAGGCAATCCAAACAAACCTTGAGGAAGCAGAACTGACAACATCTAATTTCCTGTGCTTTGGGCCATGGAGTTGATGGTCCCTGGTGGTTAAGCAAGTTCAAATTAATTGTTCCTCCTTCAGCTGAGGCACTTGTAAGATTTGTTGCGTCTGTTAAAGTGTCTTGTCTTCCCTTGAGACCTGAACTCTTCACAACTTTCTGTGCTCACTGAAGCCTCACAGTGGTTATCTCTTCAGCTGTTTATTTTCACAAAACTTGCAGGAATTCACTTACCATGGAGACTCCTGCCTCTCCATCAGCCCAGACTGAAATGGGCTGGGAGAGGGGCACAGGCTGATGTGCATGGACCCAGTAAGCGTGTGGACTAGCAAGTTTTCCTTGCACCTGGGCTGAAGTGCATGAAAGTTTACTAAAGAGACAGCCCTGCATGATGCAGACAGCTTCTTTCCTCCTCAAACATCTAGAAAAAACATCCTCACAGTTTCAACTCAGATGGTCCTCCAAAAAAAAAAAAAAAAAAAAAAAAAGATATTTGGAGTCGATAAAGATGCAATCCAAGGTATAACTAAGGCCACGAAGGGCTGGATTGCCCTGTGTCACATTGGGACCCATGACTCCAGGTTTGTATCCTCTGTATGAATCCTCCTCACCTGCACAGCTTGTCCCTGAGCTAAAAATGAAAATTATTTCCTTTGTGCTTGGTCTGCAGGTTTGAGGAGATTAAAAATTAAGACAAATGTGAGCAAGTGGGACAGCCCTTTTGAAAAAAAGTGTAGGAAACCTGGCTTCCCTAAGGGCAATTGCTAAATTCCCTTAGGCTTTAGCGTGACCGGGATTTCACAGAAAACATGGACTTTTTAAAACACAGGTGTGCACTTCAAGTCACCTTGTAGGAGAGAACAGCATTTTGACTCCTTGTAGAGCTGTTTTGCCTGGTTTTATCATAACTTTCTCAACCCTTGCTCTTTTTGTCTTCAAGCCTCATTTTTATTTTTCCTATGTTAAAAGGAAAAATTCTTATGTTTGGCTGAGGCTGGCAGGACCTCTAGGTCCATCTGGGCCTTAGGGCCACCCAGAGCAGTGTGCCCAAGCCCACATCCAGGCGGCTTTTGGAGACCTCCAGTGAGGAGACCCCACAGCCTCGCTGGGTCCGTGTACCAGTTCTTCACCTCCCACACAGCAGAGAAGTGCTGCCTGGTGTTCAGAGGGAGCCTCATGTGCTCCAGGTTGTGCCCACTGCTTCCTGTCCTGCCACTGGGCACCACCAACAAGAGCCTGGCTCTGTCCTCTCTGCACTCTCCCCTCAGGTATTTACGGACATTGATGAGATCCCCCTGAGCCTCCTCTTCTCCAGGCTGAACAGCGCCAGCTCTCTCAGCCTCTCCTCACAGGAGGGGTGCTCCAGTCCCTTGATCATCCTGGTGGCCCTATGTTGGACTCTTTCCAGAATGTCCATATCTCTTGTACGGGAGGGCCAGGACTAGACACAGCATATACCCTTGAAGTGTTAGTGAAAAAAAAAAAAAAAATCAAAAAATCCTCCAAGATGCCTTCCTTTTGATCCAAAATCTTACTTTTTAAGGCACTCTGATGACATTTGAGTACTAGCTCTGTGCTGTGTGGCACTCAGTACAATTTCCAGAGCAAAAATCTCCCTAATGCCATGGGCTAACACAGCCTTATGGCCCGCCACCAAGCAGGGTGACCACAGGGATCCAGCTAACCCGGGAAACTGTCTCTGAAACTTTGCCGTCGCATGAGCATAGGGCCCAGGAGCCGCTTGGAGGCTTGTCAGCTTGCTAAAATAGCTCATACGGAGGTGCTGACAAAACCGTGCCCATGCTGCGGTCCAACACCTCCAGCCCTCACGGGGTTATCGGTGACGTTTGACTCTGAAGCATTTTTTTGCTTGCTGCCAATAGCTATTGCCCCTGACCTATTTGCTTTCACATGCTTTCCCTTTGACATGGGTGCTATTTCTTTGCAATATGTAAACATTCAGAAGGATTTCCATGTTTGTTCTTAACCCAGCAAGGCCCGTCTTTCACAGTGAGCTGGCAGAAATGACACGCAGAAGCAGCCATATTCATTTACAGTTCCACGGCTTTCCTTTCCTTTCCTTTCCTTTCCTTTCCTTTCCTTTCCTTTCCTTTCCTTTCCTTTCCTTTCCTTTCCTTTCCTTTCCTTNAAGTTTTAAATCATTAGAAGATTTGCTTGATGAGATCCTTCCCTTCCCTTCCCTTCCCTTCCCTTCCCTTCCCTTCCCTTCCCTTCCCTTCCCTTCCTTCTTCCAATTATGCTCCTGTCTCTTTTCTCTAGTTTTAAAACCTGGTCTGTTCTTGTGTCAGCACCTTGGCACATAGGAGTGCGACATATTTCTTTTTTATTTCAGCTTCTCCTACAGTAAATTTTGGTGATTAGAAAAATTGTCTCTAAATCTAAAGCAAGTTGTTACTATATGGTTTTTTTTTTTGTTTGTTTCTAAACAAAAGTGCCCAAGTTTGCTTGCAGTGCTCTTACTGTTTATCCAAACACAGACTTATTTCCAAAATGATCCTGGCATTTTTGAGCTAATTTGCATCAGAAGTAAAAAGGAACAGAAATCACTGCAAAATCACAGGGTGAATATGGAGAATGCAGACTCTGACTCTAATCTCACGGTTTTCAGACAGGTTTGATTTAATAGGTCTGCGGATTTGTAAAATTAACACAATTTGATTTCAAAAACAAAACAAAACACACACAAACAAATAACAACAACAACAACAACAACAAAACACAAACTCAACATCCTGTAAAAATTGCCATTAACTGAGGAGCCAGTCCTCTAGGTTCTTGTAAGGGTTGGAAAATAAGAAAACACTTTGGTAAAACTGGTCAATGTTTCTATGAAATTTCATCCCGAAAGAAGGAAATATCTGAAATCTTTAAAAATGTCCACATGATGTGCATGAAAATGAGGCAAGTCCTGTAACCCAAACCAGCCACTAGCAAGGTGATGGGAGAACATACAGAGGAGGTAGGTGTTTCTGGTAAAAATACAGGCATGGAAATCATCACAGAAGGGATGATGACTCTGAATTTCCTTCCCACGGCAATTTTGATGACAAACTATAACAAGGAATTTCCTTATCTAACCTGACATGTCTCTGTAGAGAGTTTCTATTTCAATAAATGGCTCCTTCCAGTTAAAAATACATTGCTGAAAGAATTTCAGCCAGATTTATTGTACACATGATTACTCAGAAGTCATATTATTCCATGACACATTTTAGTAAGTGCTTATTTTAAAAGAAAAATAAGTCTGTCCCACAGGTCAGACTGCCCAGGTTAACGTAAAACATGACTATAAACTGATTTTATTGAACTAACTCAAAGGACTGATTGGATTCTTTCACTGCAGTTTAAACCAGCTTCATTTTCTTTTGTTTTAATGTGATTAGGAACCTCTCTCTGCTTAAACAGAAACGAGAGCACTGAAACAGGGCAACTAAATTGGTGCAAGCCTATGTGGAGATAAGCCCGATTCCCTCAATGCTGATAAGAGGTAAGGGAAGAGCACCAAGTGCAGTCATCCGTCCCTCCAGAAGCCCCTTCCAGGGCAGAGGAAGTCATGATTTGGGAAGGATGTTGCTCTTTCTTTAGTGTCAATTTTAACACATAACTGATATGCCAATAACAAACAAATGGCAAATCAGTATAATTGTAGTGGAAATAAATCCATATTACCATTAAGAAAATATATTATTTTCTTACCCAGAAATTCTCCATCAATTTCAACAAGCTTTGGCTCAAGCTTTTAATGCACTGTCGTTAGACTTATAACACAAGATGGGCTGGAGGGGATTTCACTGACTAGCCTTCTAACAAAAGTCACCATACATTTCCCAAATAAAGGTGCTGAGCAAAGCCAGAGAAATCACATAAATGTTGGTAAAATAACAAAAAATAATTGACACAGGAAATATTTGTAATCCTTATTTATTTAATAAAGAAACATAATAAACTTGATTTTTTTTTTCCAGATACAAACGGCTTAATATGTCCTATGATATTGGCTGATATTTTCCTTGCTCTTTTTGTAGCTTGAGTGATTCATGTGGTAGCCTTCATGGAACAAACCAACAGGAAATTGTTGCACTCATCATGCTTATAGACAGGGTGGGCCAACTATGGAGTCAGTGTCTTTAACTAAATCACTGCACTGGGAGGTTGTATCATTGCTGGATTCAGATTGGCATCTCCATTAACAAATTCTGCAAGTGAGGTTATTTGAAGTTTTTGAGGGGAGTTCTGCATACCATACAAAGGCACCATTCTCTCTTCAGCTTTAAAGAAGTGTTTAACATTGAAAACCCAATGGAAAAGCAATCTTCCAGTTACAAAGGTTTTGAAAGTAACTTACAATTAATTTTTGTTTATAAAGTTGCACTGTCAACACCTACGGTTACGACTCTCTTTCATATTTAACTTTTTGAATTACATTTTTTTTTTTTCAACAGATTTTGGGCAGAAAACAGGACCAGCTGTATTGCAGCAGCACTACAGGGTCTCACAGCAATGACAATAAAATGTTCAACGCAAGGGTGAAATGACCAGAGGAAGAGCTCTTCTCTAATGTAATCAGTGACCAGCTAATCTTCACATTACATCCCGTTCGTCATTGGGCCTCACTCTTAGTAAGGATATCTGTTGAATATATTAAAAGGACACTTTCTAATATAAGTTTCAAATTAGTAAAATATTTGTAAAACAGTGTTCAACACAGCATTGGTATGTGCAGGTTGGCTCTTTTTGTTGTTTGTTTCAAACAGTTTATGTTGTATAAAAATCAGATAAGAAATGCTCTTCTTTCTTAGCTTTTTTCCTTCTTTTCTTTTTATTCCAAAGCTTTAAAGGAAAATAATTTTACCAGTTGTCAGCCAATACGTGCTTGTTCAGCAAGTAATGCATGTACTATTTCCTAATTAAACAGTTTCATTATGGGCAGCAATTCATTTCTAATGATCAATAAATCCCATTCAGAACAAAACATTTTAATCAGTAAGTTGTGTCCTCTGAGTGTCAGCCACTCTATAAACTCACAATATACTTATATATGTATAGGTATAGGTATAGGTATGTGTGTGTGTGTGTACATATATATATGCATATAAATATAAAAATCGCGTACTCTTTCTGGGTGATATGTACAGTCAGAATAAGATTACAGCATAAATACACAGGGAATCTGCATAAAGTTTCTCTAATTTGAGAAGCCTNGGAAAGGGTGGTGAGGAGGGAGGAAAGAATAAAGAGTGTTTTCACTTTAAGGAACGAAGAGTAGTTCCCTTAGGTTAGAATCTAATTACATACAAGATTTAAAGGCAACAAAATCTCCAGAGGAACAGCCCTATGTTGTACACCATAGACATGGGGTTAAAAGGGCAAGAGAGCATGATTATAATAATACTTATATAGTATGTTTCATTCCCTTATAGCACTTTGCAACCAGAAAGTCTTACAACACCCCTGTGAGGTAGGTAAGTATTATTATACCCATTTTACAGATGGGTAAACTGAGGCACAGATAGGTTCAATTATTTGCCTAAAAATCATGTAGCAAGAATCAGGAATAGACCCCAGCAACCCTGATGGCAAATCCTCTGAATTAACCAATAGACCACTCTCAAGTGAATGCCTGAGACACCTCTCAATGAATGGAGAGAATATATTAGCCCATATTTACAGACACATAGTCATCCTCTTGACATGTTGTCTTTACATATTTTCACTTGTTTAGAGGACAGATAACAATGGCCATGGACAAAATTTGCTGTAACATGTTGCTTTAATTCTTGTTGCCGACCCTATGTGGATTTTGACACCTTTACAACCTGGGATGTAACTAAATGTCAATCACAATACACCTTACATACATTCTTGATATCTTTGCTTCTCCAAGGTGAAAAGCACAATTACTCTTCCTTAAAGTGCAATGGCTCATTACAGAAGTCTCAAGATTTTTCCTGAAATTCAACCAAACCCAAGTACAATCAGTCTGTAGGTGAAAAAGAAATAACTTGTCTGTAATGACAGACTTGTCTCTAAATACCCTAAATACTTTCTCACATTCTATCAAGGCTGAAAATTTAATAATAAATAATAATCTATGTTAGCACATAAAACCTCTAATACTTTTCTATAGCCACACATCCACCTTCCATTCTGTTGTCATTTCTTTGGCCTGAAGCTGATGGATACATCAGCTGTAAATATTCCTTTGCCTGCAGGAATGAGGATATTTCTATTTTCTAGTAGATTCTTGATATTGGTTCCTGTATTTCTTCTCCTTCTCCAGTAATCTAACTGTACCATCTGATAAAACGAAGGATGGACACTGAGAAGAAAGAACTCAAAACCTTAGAAGTTACATATAGATCCAGGAGCAATTCCCCTCCCATCTTCCTGAACACACTGTTGCAGCCATTCCTTGCGACCTATCAATGTTATTTTATTAATAATACTATTTTTGGAGTAATATTGATGCACCGTTTCCAAAAAGGCTGCTTAGCTCAGTGTTCCTGGGAAAATGTAACCTATCCCGCGCTCTTAACAGACACTTTGCCAGCATAGATGGGGCCTTGAGCGCTATGCACAAGTGATGCACTACTTCTATGGCGAGTTTGATTGCAGTATTCAAAGCAGATTCTCGAAACATACTAAAAAATTAGTGCTTTTATTAAGAGTTTTACAAACAGAATCCATTACTCTCTGGTTTCCTGAAGGATAGAACAAACCATTTGTCTTATTATTTTGACATCATTTCCTTCTCTGTTGTTGTTTGCTTGCTTTTTGTTTGTTTGTTTGTTTGTATTTCTCATTTTCTACTCCTGCTGATGAGCAGTTGCAAGTCCCAGTGGGGAGGGCTTGGTGTAATAAACAGTTAAGTGTTGCTAATTGGATGTTTTACTTTGCAACAACTTTCTTCTTCAAACAATGGGGATCCCCCAACTTTCTCTCACTTTGACTCAGAGTTCATTATGAAGAGTGTAAGGATCATTAATCTCCATGGAAAAAGAGACTTATTTTTTAAGTAAAAAAATATCAAATATAATAAATTTATGAAAGACCATTCACAACATATACAGTAAGTGTTACATTTTGCTACAGCAGCTGTGATATATTTTTTTTTCTTTTTAGAATGCAAGGTCATACATCGCCATAAGTAAACACACTAATATGGGTAAGACCTTAAATGAATGTATACAGTCAGGCTTTATCTGTGGATAGATATACACTGTGTTTACTGCTTTACAGTCTAGCATATTCCTATTCACACCGTTGATATAACAGCTATGACCCTGCCAAGATTCTTCCTGTGCATATATAAATATAAATATTGAGCCAAGTCAAAAAGAGCAGGGTCAAAGGTTATATGACTTATCAGATTCCTGTAGTTACAGGTAAAAACTCCATTGTTTCTTTTGCAACTAATGTTTAATAAGAAGGCTGCTTCAATCATTGTGTAGTTACAGCATTACATTCTGTAAACAAAGTTTTAAAGCATTCTAAACAAACATTTAAACAATTGATTCTTTATCCCTGTCCGGCGAGAGCAGACAATCTATAGCCTCGTCACTTTTGCTGGAGTCTGTCAACTTCAGCTGGAGATTCTCGCTTGTACCTCTGGTAACGCTGTCATAAGATGGAGGGAAGGACGTGGAGGACAGAGTTTCTGATTTGTCTATTGGCCTGCCGTAGTTTTCATTCATCATGAATGCAATGAGGCCCTCCTTCTCGGGTGCATCGTCCTCAAGGATGCTGCCGTCAAAAGTTCTGTGCCGGTACAAGTAAGACGCCTGCTTCATGGAGCGTCGAAACAAATGTCTCCTGTAGGCGCGCTGGATGACGATGGCGGAGACCTCTTCCTGTTTCCGTCTGAGAGTTGTTGTTATTGGTTCATAAGAGATCTTAGATGGATTCGCTGCCATGAACTTTTCTTCCATTTGTATTTTAAGGGCATCCATCTCTCCAGATTCTCCTAGCACCCTTTTTGTAAAAGCAAACAAAATATCCAAGCAATGGATCCTATCTCCACTGACCATGGGCAAGTCCATTGCTATGAGTTTGATTTTGTTTGGTTTCGCTATACGCAAAGGTTCTGACAGTGCATCTGCAAAGTCTGAAAGTGCAGAATACTCAATAAACTGAGTGGCTTCAGGGTCAAACTTCTCCCAGATTTCATAGAACATATCAAAATCATCCTCACTTAGAGGCTCTGTACTTTCCTCAGTGGCTACACTGAAGTTCTCTAAAATAATGGCTATATACATGTTTACAACAATGAGAAATGATATAATGATATAAGTAACAAAGAATAAAATCCCTACGGCAGGACTTCCGCAGTCTCCCTTTGAACCATTTGCATTTGGAAGGTTTGGGTCGCAATATGGTGGTCCAGTGTTCAAAATGGGATTGAGAAGACCATCCCAGCCAGCTGACGTTGTGATTTGGAAGAGACAGAGCATGCTGTTAGCAAAGGTTTGGAAGTTGAACATGTCATCAATCCCATACTCCTTCTTCACATAGGCAAAGTTAGCCATACCAAAAATGGCATAAATGAACATGACCAGAAAAAGCAAGAGGCCGATGTTGAACAGAGCAGGAAGGGACATCATTAAGGCAAAAAGGAGAGTTCGAATTCCTTTGGCTCCCCGGATGAGTCTTAGGATCCGGCCAATCCGAGCCAAGCGAATGACTCTGAAGAGCGTGGGAGAGAAAAAGTATTTCTGAATGATGTCAGAAAGTACAGTGCCTTGAAAAGAAAAGACAAACAGTGCGTTAGTACCTTGGAAATAATCTCTCATTCCCTTTAAAGAAATCAATGAGGATTATGGACAAAATCAATGAAACGTTCTATGAACTGGAAGACCCAAGGTAAAGGCAATGGCATTGTTGCTAGCATTTTCACGGCCATTTAATCCATGCAAATTTTGTTGAGACTATAAGCAAAGGTGTCAATGACAATGACAGTTTTACTAAAGGAAAATTCATCTATTGGGAATGAGAAAACAGGGTCAGCTCAGAGGGGACACAGATATCTGCAGCTTATGGCCATTGACCCACCTGAGCCACTTACCTGGAGTGCAGCTGGTCAGATTTCTGATTTGAAAATATTTTGTTTGCAAAATGTTAGCAAGTCAGCAGTATGTGCTGGGTCTGTTTTTATGAGCAATCACCAAAACAGTGCAAGTTTCTACTGGAAATCTGTTTGGATGCTTGCTTATTAAGTTTTCCAGTTTCCCTGATGGGCTGGGAAGGATCTAAGGGCTAAGGTTCCTCTAGCAAGGAAATTAGCTTGCATCCCTGTAGCTGAACTCTCTCCTGCAGAAACAGAGCAGCTTTGGCCAGATTCTCCAATGCCAACTGACCCCAGATGCAATAAGCCATGCCCAGCTCATGTCATCCCAGTCCCAGCCTGGGAGAGTCTTTGTTGGCATGGCCAAAGTCCTCTGACACTCAAACCACCTGGCTGATCATGGGACAGAGCTATGGTTAATGCGATGGCTCTGGTTAACTAGCTGTTATGGACATGTCCACATCATCAAGGCTCTGATGACAGCTGTGTGTTCCCTGGTGACCCTGCTCTCTGGACACCAGGGACATCCTGCATTGAGATCCTGAAGATTCCCTGGTTCACCATAGAGTTTAGAGCAACAGGAGCACCAGTCAATGAGGAGATGGCTCTGTTTTCCTAACAGACATCCGTACATTCAGCAACACAGGGCTGAGACCAGACAGACTCACTACACCCGCCCATAGCTGACATGAAGGACTTTTTCATGCTGATGTAATAAAAGGTAAATAACAAAATAATAGCAATTTTCATGTGCCCTTTTCATAGTTTTTTTTTTTTTTAATTCTCTGTCTTCGGCTGTTATCCAAAACATGGGTTAAGAGTATTGTGTCAGTTTTGAATGAGTGCTATGGTGTATCACAATGATACCTGTTACCCTCATCACTACTGTTGGCGTTGGCTCTGAATGGATTTGGCTGTCTAGTACGTCCCACAATTTACTTGATCACAAAGTTAGGAAGTATTATGTTGTATCATTTAAATATTAAAAATTGCTTAGGATCCAGTTCTCTAAGTGTATTTTATTCCATGAAACATTCAACTCTGTCTAATTAAGTTTACATCAGACTTTCAAACTTTGGAGTCCGGGTGAAAATGTTTCTCTGCCACCCAGATTCACCTACCTACGATAGACAGAATCACGACAACAAAGTCAAAGATGTTCCAGCCATTGGTGAAGTAGTAGTGTCGCAGAGCTAGCATCTTGAAGATGCACTCTCCAGTGAAAATGGCAACAAAAAGCATGTTGATTTTGTGGAGGATGTTCACTTTTTCTTGACTTTGATCATCCGTTTCTACCATCATGGTAACCATGTTAAGGCAGATGAGAATCATGATGGAGACATCAAAGGCTTGTTTTGAGACGACATCAAAAATAAAACCTTGGTATTTGTTCTGGAGGAAAGAAGAGGATTGTTAGTTAGGAGATTTGAACCGTGTCAAAATAATGACATGATTGTCTGCTGATTCATCAGGAATTAGAGGAAAATAGACTACATACTGTTTCTTACTAGCACTTCAGAAACAAGATGATGATGGTAGATGGTTGGATGATGAGTTTTCAAACCAATTTCCCCTTAATGATTCTTGAAACTACTAAAAAAGACGTTGGTCTAGGGCCATGAATTCATCCAATGCAGATACGTGGCCACTGGCAAGACTACACATGTAAATCTGACTTTTAGTCAATACGGCAGAACAGTGGGAATTCTATACTACACAGGAAAGTGGGCTTTCAAATACTGTCCAAAATCAAGATATGTAAGTACAAAGTCATTTTCATCTGGGAGCTGTCACCCTTTCTACACTGGGAAGTGGACTTGCATGTATTCTATTAAGTAAATCTTCACCTAACACACATTACTCAACTGAACTATGCCATTCTTACCAGTGGCCTCGGGATTGGCTTTTGAGGTTTCTTAGATCCCAGCTTTTTCATTGCATTATAATACTTTTTCTGTTCTTCTGTCATAAAGATGTCCTGGCCACCTAAGTATAGGATGAGAATGACACTGTTATTTCCGATGAAAAGAGCCCTACTGCCTCCACTCAAGGACTAGGGCTGCATCTTCTGCTTTCTTATTTCTCTCCTTATGTAGCTTTCCTCAAATATCTGACAAGGGTCTGAGAGCTGCTTACTGAATGGAGGCAAAGGGCAGGAGACCATTAAGAAGAAAGACTCAGTATCAGATCCTGTCTGCACAGGCTCAGGGCCAGAGGGAAATTGCAAACTTCAGTCCTTTGTTTATAGCCAACAAAGCATTCAGAAACACAGCTCTCAGGTCAGCCTGCTCCATTCCTAAGCATGGCAGAATTTGTATAAAATATCCCACCCCATGGAGGGGCTTCGCTGCTTTCTGCAGGGAGCATAATGCCCTAGTCAGTACTTTAAGGATTCTCATCCTATGGGGAGATTAGGGGCTGCTGCAACTGTGCTTTCTGTAATAGTCTCACAGGATGGCTGTGTTAATGTTAATCTCGAGGCTAATGTGGCAAAGTCAGTGTTCATAAATCTGTCCCTGGCTCAGGTCTCTGCAGTGACCACAAGGTGATGTGCAGCGTATGCACTACTTATCTTTTTCTTCTGTTGGTTAAAATTGTCAATGATGACACCAATGAAGAGGTTCAGTGTGAAGAAAGACCCGAAGATGATGAAAATAACAAAGTACAGGTACATGTATAAATTACATTCCCATTCAGGCTGCTCTTCACACTGCAAAGGGAAAACAAAAAACATGAAAATGACACCAGATCTGCACAGATCAAAATATTCATGCAGTTCAAGAAAACTATCCATCAGCAAGATAGATTATGAAAGAGGAAAACCAGTGTAACTCCCAGCAGCAGAGTCAGCGCTCCATGGTCTGTGGTATCTGAAATGCCACAGTTAATTCAGCTACACTTTATAATACTGTCACAACGATCACTCTGCCTCAAAAAGTGCAACTTCAGAATAAATCCCACAAAATGTTCTCAGTTTGAACCCAGAAGGGGAAAATAATCAGTCTTCGGGTTATCCCAAATCTGACAAAATTGCATCCACATCCAGTAGCTATCTCAAAAATTAACAGTAAGTGTAATAATTCCCAACAATTTTGAAGAGGTTCCTGTAATCAAAAATTAGATCCATTGGAAAATATGGCAGGCAATGGCGAGGGTGGAGGAAAGCAAGAGGACAATTTAAGTTTTTGAACTGAGGCTGAGGAGGTCTGGAGGTGCCTCTGTGCTAGTTTTCCAGGAAAAATAGACAAATCGGTTGTATAAAACTGAGGGCTGCTCAGGGTCATGAGACTTCGGTACCATCTGCAAAAAATGAAGGTCTGCAATGGTCTCAAGCAGAGAGCAGGACAGGGACTGGCCACCTGCATGTATTTTCTTTGTTGTCATTAAACATCCTGAATGTTGCAGAAGTCAATGGAAAAAGAAATAATACCTTTCCTTGTAGTGACCTACCTCTCGTGAATCCACAGCTGCATACATAATATCCATCCAACCTTTAAATGTGGCCTGAAAAGAAACCACAAAATGCATTATTAAGCATATTAAATTCGCATATCTTGAAATGAAGTCTTCTGAAGTTGGAGTAGGAACTTCTTTTGACCTTAAGAAGTTCAAGTAATCAAGTTACAGGGCTACACCACGCAATTCACAGTGCCTGCATCACACAAGTCTCAGATCAGGGGAGATGGATTCCGTCCCCAATGCTCATTCAGACTGACAAGCACTGGGTATGTTTTAGGGCCCCGCTGAAGCTTGGATGTTAAAACAGGGTCCATAAAGGCAATCTCAAAGCCAAGGGAGTTGCATGAATCACTGCTGGCTTGAAAGGGACAAAGGCATTCAGCACCTGATGTGAGCCTGGCCAAGGAAATTCAGTACTATCCATAAATTCAATATTATCAATATTCAATACTATCCATATTTACCTTTTTGAAATACAAAAATATAAATCAGGGTTTCTAATTATTTTTTTTAAGTGTTTAAACAACGAGAGGCTCCACAGAAATCAGTGTCTATTACTGGAGCCTTTAATGAAGACAGAAGAATGCCATCAGTTCCCAGAAGAAACACAAATTAGTGATTTGTTGTTATTCTGCAGCAAAAATATGACTCTTTGCTGTCAATATTTGCCCCTCATTAGACACAGTCTGATACCAAATGTAACTGGCTCTAGGTCTCG
>VXAV01002113.1:1010407-1027093 GCA_013399715.1 Alectura lathami | reverse complement strand
GGTCTTTCCACTCCCCCTCTGTGGTTTTTTTTTTTTTTTTTTTTTTTTTTTTTTTCCTACAGGGCCTCTTCTGTTTCTTTTTTCCTTCTATTTTTTTTTCCCCACCTAATACTCAAACTAAGGCTCTATTCATATTCTATCTTCTCAGCTTGTTTCCTGCTCCTTGTGTCCCAGCTTTTTGACATAATGCTTCCAATGCAGAGGGCAGCCTTGTTGCACACAGCATGTGCCCCTCCTGTTGGCTTAAGCTCTTCTAAATAAATGAGTCCTGAATCCCAATTGCTTCCTGGCAGTTTCCAGAAGAACCTCTTTACGTCTTGCTGTTCCCTTAATCTGTCACCTCCTTTACACCTGCTCGGGCTTTTCTAACAGCTCCAGTGAATTCCCAAGGCAGATGGCTGTGAATCAAGAATTAAACCCCAGCTAATTTCCGAGGGCGAGATGAACAACCTGCTGCTGTGTGCTTACATCCAGCGAGATGCCAAAGGGCTCAGCTGCCTTAGGGAATTGCCGTTTTTCCACCCCAACCACTTCAAATGGGTTTTCAGGCTGTCTCAGTTCACCTTTTTATTGCACCTTTCCTAGACCTTTGGGTGCCGTTTATCAGCAGACATAGCGATGGCAGAAGCATTGCTGTGACTTTTGGAAACCACAGGACACTCCTAGATGAGTCAGAGCTTGTCCTGGGACCAAAGCCTTCCTCTTTCTTTCAGCAGTGATGGCTGTGAGGGTGCAACTGCTTGGGAAAGCCTGGCATTTCTACCGGGATTTGGAGCAAAAGAATTTCTTCATTGCCAACTCCGTTCTGCTTCTCATCCAGATGCTGTGCAGAGACAGACTTGATTTAAGGCAGCTGAACAGAAATGATATTCTCCTCTTCAAAAGATCTGTGAAAACACCGCCCGATGCATCCCAGTGTATCCCCTTGGTGCCGACTGCTACTGTCAGGAGTAGGTGGAGATGCGCTTGATTATTATTTCTTACTTGAAGATAGCATTATAATGCCAGGGGTGTGTGTAGTGATTGCTGAGAGAACACCTCCCTGGGGCTCGGCCCCATCGGATGTGCTCCATTTCCACAGCAGCTGGTGGGAGTTGAGGTGCTGAGCTGAAGGGATGCTTACTTCTGGGCAGGATTAGGCTCAACCTGACTCAAACGTGATGCAATGCATAAAAAAAAAAAAAAAAAAAAAAAAAAAAGGAAAGGTGGGTGCCTTGTTTTCAAAAGGTACAATTCTGGCTGTCTCTATTTGCCTAAAACATTTATTCAATCAGATGGTCAAAATCAATAGCAAAAGGACTGAAATTGATGTGGCAAATACGACTGGCTTAGCTTGATAATCATCTCTGTGGAGCTGGATACTTGAACCTGACTTGATCCTGACAGTGTATTGAATACGTTAGGATTAGGGGCTCTCAAAAATTATAGGATCTCCCATTTTTGCCAGGAAGGAAACAATGCAGTGGTGCCAGAGTACAAGTAGGAGTCCTCATCTTCACAGCACACAGCAGCGCAAAGCCAGTCGCACAGGGCAGGAGGCCAGCCCTAAGTCTCTGCATCACTGGGGCACAGCATCCAAGTTTCCTCCCAAACCCTCCTAACCCCTTTGATCCTCTTTTGACTGCCACCTCTTCCAGCAGCCCTTTCACTCCAGCCATTCTGGATGAAGCCTCAAGGGTGCTGGGAAGATATTTTGCAGTCTGAAGCAGTTGGGGTTGCAAAGGTGCTGGTCGTCAGGGAGAAGAACTGCAGGACAATCCTCCTCCGTCCTTGCAGAACGTGTGACCTTCTCTGCATGTTCAATATGGTTCACATCTCCCTCCCAGCACTGATCCTCCATCCAAGGGAGACCATCACTCTGTAAGGAATTTGGCTGCTGTGATCACAGCAATGGAAAGGGCCTGGCAGGATGCATGCAAGAGCTCAAGGGTTTTATCCATTATTCTCTTTTTAAGAACATTCTTCTAAAACAGGGCACTGAAATGTGCTCCACCTTTAAGTAACTTCAAGAAACAAAAAGGGTTGGCAAATCTAGCTCAGCACAATCTGAGCTGAGCTGGGCTTTTGACATCACTTTCAAAAGCTGAAATTCTCCCTTAACAAATAATTCTTCATACTGCAAACATTTCACAACATGTAAGCTCAGCTTCCTGCTGGACTTTTCTCCTCATCTTCATTTACCTGTCCCTTTTCCTCCAGCTGAAGCAAGCTTTATCTTGCTACGCCTTATCTGGTACCCAGCTTGTGCTTCCACTTGGCAAAGCCAGGCTGCTCTCCTTTTAGCATCTATGTGGTAACTAACATGAGGTGCAAACCAAGATAAGACAAGACATTTGGATGTTTTCGCATGTGTTATGTGGAGATAAAGCACAGAGAGGCAGAAGGGAGATTTACAGCATCCGCTGACCTGCTAACACACATTAAAACCACTTATCTCATCTTCACGGGGGATTTTTTTCACTTATCCTGAAGTAGCCAACAAGTAGTAAAAGAGCATTTATTATTATTATTATTATTATTATTTTTTGCCTTTGAAGTAAGGCTCCCTGGCTTCTGTAGAGGGATTCTCTTTTCTATTAGTTAGCAGGGAGGTTTATGTCATTGGCAGAAGCCCAGAAGAATGTGCACTGAGACAACTTCAAAGATCCCATAAGAGCATTTGCTGTGAAGAACTGGAAGGAAAACAGTCAAAAACCTGCTCTGAGGTAATAATGCTCTGCTGTAACATGTGGATGTTCAATAGCTCACAGAGAGTGCTAATAAATTCACTTGTAAGATGCTTCTCCAAGTGACAAGGTATATTATTTTTACTCGACTGTATTTCTGTCATTCTGTTCCCATGTGCTTTTCCAAACAGCAACTAGATGAAATCCACATGCTTTTAAGACACTTTCCGAAGAATACAAATTGGATTTCAGTGCTGTTTTGGAGCAACTCATTACAGCAGATTGTGTAATTACTGGTAAAGCAAACAGAAACCACCTTGCTAATCAACAGGGAATACAGATGGGGAAAAAAAATAACAAACAAACACAAAAACAATTAAAGTAATCATAAGCCATCAATATTTACTTCACACAGAAAGTTTTTAATTGTCACTTTAAGACAATTGAACACAAGGGCATAATTTAATCCAATTCAGTTTTCAGCTAGAGATAGAATGTTCAAGTTGTTCATCTCAAATCCAAAAATTATTAGCTGTTCTTTAACTCATCTAGCAGTGAAGTATTCTAAGTGGAAATCTCAGAGCAAGAGCTTTCCAGGAAAATATCTTGGAAAATGTCTACATTTTTTAAGCATTCAGTGAAAATAATGGTGCATTTAATGCTTGAACATTCATGAGCAGTTCTCAAACAAGCTGAGACGAAATTTGGCAGCGGATAGGAAATTTGGAAAGGTGCTCAATGGGGAATACAGATCTCTAAGTATAAACTCAGCGCCAGGCAAACACCAGAAACATGCTCAGTTATAACCATTCACAAAAAGGGGGAACAAACCCCTATATTATATTTCACTGTCATAAAAGCATTGACAAATTCCTGCCTATTGGGCTTGCTGAATAATTCATTTGAGATGTCTGGCCTCAAAATCCACCACTTAGTCTTGCTTGAACTATTATGCTGCTTAAAGCCCCAGTCTCCAGGATGGAACAGGCCGAGGGAAAAGGCCTGAGAGGAGAAATCTCTCCCCATGGTGACTCAGCTGGAGAGAATGTGATGGGGCATAACGGCAGAAACTGGGACCTGGAGAGCATCTCCCTGCTGCAAGATGCAGTGTTAGGGCCCGTCGCTGGAGACGACTGAAAGGAAAGGAGGCTGCCAGAATCTGTACAAAAAGAATTGCGTTAGGAAAGATCCTTGCCCAGGTATCAAATCTTGAATGATGTGATAATCTCAGGAAGAATTTGTGGGGGAACACATCCCCTCATCTCTGAAATCAGTAAGTGACAATCAGGTCTTTTTTAAACCTCGATTGGAACTAACTCTTGGTCAATCAAATTGAACCCAAAAGCTGCAATGGAGATGATGGATTTGTGATAATGGACTTCTGTAGAGAGATGACATTGGTGCCTGCTTAAGAGGATTTTTCTGTGTATGCCACAGGCCATGGAACCTGCCTTTGACTTTTTTCTGAGCATTGCTACTAATGAGTTAGGGCTGTTACATCCTGTTTCTGAGAGCTTTCTGATGACAGCTTCTGCCGGGTCTGCCCCCTCAGTCTGCAGTGTGGGATCAGCAAGCGAAGAAGCTGCTGAGTGCAATACCTCGACCCTCCGAATGATGCTGAGCTCCAGCCGGATGCCTTCCCTCACGGACCACTGCGACGGCATCAGCCCTATCTCAGAATTAATTGGCTGAAGCTCAAACTAGCAAAGCTCAAGATAATATTTATAGGAGAGAGGAAACAATTGAAAGCAACATCAAACATGACACCAGCATGCACAACTAGCGGAGTTTATCTGCTCCCTGTTCTAAATCCCAACTGTCTCTGCCTGTCATGGGACATGCCTGGCTGAGAGCAGTTTTCAGAAATATTTGCTTTGAATGCCATGTGCCTTTGTCTCTGGCCACGTTCGTACTCATTTAATCTGCTTAGCATGAAGAGGTTTTTATTGCATGAATGCTTGGAAAATATCTGTTCTTTGTGAAAATATTTGCCTGTGCATCCTAGCAAAGAGGCTTGTGCATAAACACCATTCCTGATGGCGATGCTGATGTCTGTCTGCATATCAGGCACACTGCAGTCTCTGATTTTTTTTCTCATTTGAAAATAGCTGTGACTTACAGTCCCCACTGCTCCTATCTGTGTGCGTAGGAAAGCTATATTTGCAGTGTAGAAGCGGGTTACTTTTAGGAGTATACTTGCTGTTTGCAGGGAGGTAACATATAGATGTAAATTAATGCTTTTTACTCAGTCTACCCAAAATTTCAGCAGATGTTTCAGGCATCTCTCCCAGGTGCCCTAAGTTGAAACGAGACTCTGCTCTGTGGTCTGATTACTCCTTTCTTCCTTCCTCCCAAAGAAATCTGTTGCAGCATTGTTGACAGGACTTTACCGGATTGCAGCATGTTTAAAAGCACTCTTATTCTGCTTTGCTACACTATCACACTTCTTTGAGATGCAGAGACACATTATCGGAGATCATCCTTTAGGGATTCTACACCCAGCAAAAATAGCCCTCAGTCTGCAGATTACTGTGTGTTTTGATGTTCAGAGCCTTGCAAGACACAATTTTCTATTATTCCACAATTGTGAGATGGAGCCTTTGCTGCTTCACAGGCCCAAATCGGAGTCAAAGGTCTTCCACTCAGCAGGGTAAGTATGGGGAAAAAAAAATTCTTTAGCAATGTGCTTATAAATCCTTCAGTTCCCATTTAGAATAGTGAATACTTGCAGATTTTGAGATGGTTTTATGAATTATTCACAACAGAGAAAGGGTTCTGAGTTGCATTTGTACAATGAGAAAACACAGATGATAGATGGTTTCCCATGTCCAATGAAAAATCAACCATCGCAGCTTGAATTTTGAATACTGATACCAAATTGCTAATGAATAATTTGCAGATCAGGAATTTTTAAGTGAATAATTTCAAACAAATAAATTTGAGAAAATCAGACAAGTGGTTCATCTGCTTCTTTTGGTGCAGATAATTCACCCATTCACTCCCTTCTGCAGCTCAGTTTCAGTGGTTTTCAAAGGACCAAAAAGAAAATGTAAATTGAAATAAAAAGTGTGCTGTAAGAATGTTACTCTGCCAATTCTGAGTAGCAGGGTGTGCAAGTAATAGGGTAGATGAGCATCTGTTATATCTGCTAAAAATACAGCATCAATTCTCTTAATCTGTGTTGGCAAATGACTTTGAAGGAAATGATGGGACATGGGGAAAAGTTTTTTAATTGAGAACACTAAAAGACAAACAATTTCCTAGAGTCAACTAAGTAAATAGAACAACTCAAGGGTGGGACAACTTCTTGGCTGCAAAACTATATTTCCTTGTGGGTTAAGAAAGTAAAAAAGATTGGGCCAGTAGGTTTGCTGGGGATAAGGGGGTCCCAGAGAGCTGTGGTTGTCCCGTCAGCACTGATTAATGCCCTGTGTGCTCTGGTGGCACAGGGGGGTGCAGCAATGTTCCCAGTCCACCTGTGGCTGCCTCTGCTATCCAACAAGACACTCACAAACCCTGCCACTAAAAGGCAAACCCACACCTCAAATTTTTGGGCTATATACTGACTTTGCATTCTCATACACTTCCTGTTTTAAGTGGGCTTTTTGCATAGAGGACAGGATTTACCTTCGTTTCAGGTTTGCTCTCGTTGGTATTAATTAAACGTTATGTTCTGTATTTCTAAGAAGTATGGAACTCATTTCAAATTGTTGAAAGCTGTGTCACTTGACCTAAGCCACCGTAAGAACAGTTTCCAGGGTTGTGCTATAGCTTAGGAACTAGTTGTTTCCAGTTTTGTGGTTAGATAATTAAACCAGGCCTTCCTCTTCAATTGAAACTAATCTGTGAAAAATAAGTGCCTTCCCTTTAAGAGGTTTCCAAGCATGTAGGCAAAGAGGAATTTATGACCTACAATTTATGTAAAGAACTTCCTTTTCATAAATCAATTTATTAAAGCTCTGGAGAAGCTTCCAAAGGCTCTGATCCAGCAGTGCACTTAGACATGTCCATAACTTCAAACAAGTAAATTGTCCCATTGAAGTGCTTTTCTGGACTGGGGCCAAAGAAAGTGCAGCTCTCCCCTGAGTCGAGGCTCAGATGTAAAATGGGGGAAAAAAAAATAATCAGAAGTTTAATAAGTTACAACCATAGCAGAGCTCTGCCAGCCTTCCACGTTAATACCTTTAGCTAATAAGAAATGGCCTCAGGGAGATAATTGCCTCCATCGACATTCTGTGATGAAATGTTGAACCTGTTCTGGAGGATGCAGTGTTTCTGGCCTTTCTTGAATTCAGCAGATCCCACATCCAGGCACTGTGAAACTATCTGCTGCTCTTCTGCACAGCTGTCTAGACACAACTTTGGAGAAGGCATGGCTGGTTCTAGTGACACTCTTGGGAAACAAACTCCCAACTATTCTTTGTTTTAAAGATTATTCTCTCTGGAGAATTAAACACTGAGGTATTTTGAGGATTTAGAGTATTTTGTACAGTTTTGTAATAATGAAATCACGTTGATGGGAGGACTATCCACACCTTCTTCTGGACCCTTTCACTTGTAAGCACTTGGGAGATGGCACTGAGCATCCTGTTAGATGCTGAGCACCCTGTGAGGCACTGAGCATCCTGTCAGGTGCTGAACACCCTGTTAGGTACTGAACACCATGTTAGGTGCTGAACACCCCATTGGGTGCTCCTGGAGGCCTCACAGGGAAGCCATGCCAAGGGACAGCTTCTCTGCTGCTGGGAGATGTCTGTCAAGGACACGTGCGGAGCAGTCAGAGGTAGCCACACCTTGTGCTAGGCGATGTTAAATGTTAAAAGAAACAATGAATTCTCAGGACCCAGAAGGGAACGTGACTCACATCAGCAGGGTAACACCTCTGCACAATGACACGGAGTTGTTCTCTCTGCTTGGGCACGCTGTGTCCTGGGGATGCACGGTCACATATTAAGACTGGCAACCTCCTTCTACATTCACCAAAGGTTGTTACTCAGAGTTCGAGTGACAGCTGTCATTTTACAGATGCAAAGCTGCCAGACTGAACAGCCCATCCTTCTGCACCATAAAATCACAACCCAAGAAGCATCACAGTTCCAAAATGATACTTACATCTACAATGAGGAAGTCAAGCCAGCACCATGCATTGGTGAAATACTTCTTGAAGCCATAAGCCACCCATTTTAGGAGCATTTCCAAGACAAAGATATAAGTGAATATTTTGTCAGCATATTCCAGCATGGTTTTTATGTTTTTTCGATCTTCAAGGTAAATATCTTCAAATGCCTGGAAGTGCAAAATATTGATTAAAAGCTTCTGCTGAATGGTGTCGGAAAGCATCAGTGCTGGCCTTCAAGTCTGTAGTATCATTTGACGAGACATCATGTACTAGTAATGATGTCATATATTTTACTGCTCTTATCAGAATGAGTGCACAGACATAGGTAGAACTGTTCCTAACCTAACAGACAGAATCCAACCCTTACATTTAGCCAGGCATGGCTTGCTGCTAATGATGACAAATTGGGTTATTAACATGCTTACGCCTGTGTTACAGAGCACAGAGTTCCCTGGCTTCTGTTCAGCCATCACATTTCAGGTAGCTACAACTATCTGCCTTGAGAAATGCTTATTATTATTCACTTAACAGAGCAATTATGTTTTAAAGGTCAAGGTATCTGTCTACTCATATCATCTGTCTAACTAAGCTTGTGCAGGGCATCATCAAAAGACATTCAGTGTCTGCATCAAGTACAAGCAACTTAATAACACTTTAAAAATATTTATGATATAAAACAATATGCCTACTAAAATAAAAGAGTTGTTCCATACTAAAAGTTGTCCCATAATTTAGCTCTCACTTTATAACGCATGTCAAATAAAATGTAGCATCCTAGTGTGAGGGCAGCACATTTAGGGCTTGGTTAGGAGCTGCTTTCCGAGCTGATCAAGGAGCCAGCATTACCCAGTCTGTGTCCCTCTAGCTTGGAGGACCCAAGCTTTGAGACATTCTTCTTGTCCCATTGTGTGACCTGGAGCACTTGGCAGCAAGAAAGCACAATGTTATTTGAAAGGGCCTGTGCTAACCGTCTTAATTATCTGTGTCTACATATTTCAAGATCTGTTGCTACTTTCTGAGGAACTTCCACAAGTTAGCAAACACCCAGCGCCTGCAGATATGAGAAGTGTGCTACTTGTCACTCAGGCAGTCACACTGGTCTTTTGCCTGCCAGGAAACCGTAATTAAACTGACAAGACAGCCTGAGCCAAAGCTTGTCCATTTGTCCCCACACTTCAGGGTGACGTTTCCACTGCGACTCAATCTCCTATCTTGCCTTCAAAAATGATATTTCAAGGGTGTGAAAGAGCTGCTGGAGAAAGCCACAGAAAACAATACACAGAGAGACGGGAGTTTATCACTCCTGGTAGGGGCTCACTCACTTTGTCAGATGACTTGCTGTACTTTGCAATTACTGCAAAAATAACAACAAACTATTTAAAGTGATTTCCTTCTCTCCCTCCTGCCTTTGCTCTTCTTGTTTCCTACTAACTTGTCAGAAAGTACATTGTGTTTGGTCTACCAAAAGCACACTGTGAGCCAGGAAGCAGCCTAATAAGTGGTGAAGAATATGCTACCTGAATGCCCCTGGTACTCTGTACTCCTACACAAGCTACGGACATTATCCAAAAGACTAAACAAACATTAAGGGTTATTTCTTCTGCCTTACTTTGTATATTAAAAAATAATTAAACATTATACCTGCAGTGTTTCCCCCAATTACTATGAGAACACAGACTCCCAATTTGTGTGTTTATGGCTTAAATGAACAAGAAAGGCTCTCAGATCTTTTGCAATCAGCTATAGATATATCCTGATGGTTTAACCACCACTTACAAATATATATTGCTTTTTACACTCCGTTGAGAACTTCTTGTGTTGCAGGGATGTGGTCAGATGAGCTCAGTTTTTGGAAAAGTTCACCCCAGAATAACAGAAGAAAAAATGTGTGTGTTCCTTCCAATGTCTCCAATCTACATACTGAAAGTGCAGTGTTGATTTGTTGAAGCGCAGTGCTGGTATGTGAGAAAGTGCAGTGGAATTTGTCCTTTTACAGAACTGTACTCAGTAAATTCAAAATCACACGCACATACAAGTATGCAATGGAAAGTAAATGAGATTTATATCGTAGCCTTCGCAATTTAAGGCACTTTTAATTACATTTGTAAGGAAGTGCATTTGTCTAAAGGGTATTATAGCAAATGACCTGCCCTCTTTAAAATGTGTTAAAAAATTAACATGCTGATCCTCAAGTTGGTGCAAAAACTGTCAGAATCCATTGGTTTCAGCAAAGCTATGACAATTTTCAGCAGCCTAGTATCTAAACAAGTTTTTCAGCCTTTTTCTTTTCATTATAAAATAAAATCCCCTGGGCGAAATTTCAGCCCATCCCTAGTGGACCTTAAGAATGGCCCATTCCTTTCCTTTCTGTATCAACATTTACGTATTTCCATCTTCTTGTCTCCCTGCAGAGACTTTCTTTAAACTGCATAAGCCCAGTACTTCTGTGTTTTCCTCTTTTTTTTTAGGCCACTGATAATTTACGTTGCCCTCCTCTGGAGTTTCTTCAATTAGCCCATGTCTTTCCCAAAGTGCAATGCCCAGAGCTGCAGCCTATGCTCCAGCTGAGGCCTCCTTGATGCCAACTGGAGTGGAAGAACATGCTTATTTATACAGCCCAGTGGGGTGTTCGGCTTTTGTGTGGTGCTGTGATGTAGTTTAATCTGTTTGTTGCGTGTTCTCTCTCCAGCTCTGCTTAGTAAATCTGCTGCCTTAGCAGTCATGCTTCATTTCGTCTTTCTGCCTTTGATTATCCCTGCTGAGGTGAGGCAGGCACCTTTCTAAGATGACTTTCATCTTAGATATCGAGGGCAGAATCATCTGTTTGACAGAAGTTAATCCCAGCCTTTAGAAAAACACAGGTAACTTGTCCAAACATGGTAAAACTGCAAATCTAGCAGGTGTATGTCTTACTCCTTCAATGAGGAGAACATCAGTGACCACCAGACCAGTTTCCAGAGGACTTTTGATATACCCCTCTGCTGTATGACCAGCTAAAAACCTGAGAGAAATCCCACTAACTTTATATGTGCACAGGATGGGAGCTTAAAGTGATAGCCTTAAACTGAACTGCTCAAACTTTCTATCTGTGTGAGCTTTAAGGGGACTGGAGGAGGGAAGGAAAAGGTGAGGGTGAACAACTTGTGCAGCCATCATTGCTAAAAGCAGGCTGGATTCAGAGTGTGGAGAGGGCAAGTTGGCCCATCTACTCTGCTTCCAGAAACTGCCACTGGTTACCACTGCCAGGGCTGGTAATACAGAGCAGGTAATCCCAGGACCCGGTGGGATCTGAGATCTCAGGAGGAGAGGATCCTGTATTAGAGTCAGGAGAAAAGACCAACCAGTCTCCTTGTGTGCATGTTCATTTGGCTGCAAGCTGGAGACATCTGCGCAGGGAAGGTATGGTGGGTTTTAAGCCAAGCTGCATTCAGAATGTGATATGCATCCACTAGCTCCACTGGTAGTTCTCTGATTCACTGTTCACTGTGTCTTTTCCTTTTCTGGTTAGAAAATATGTTAAGGAAAAGAAAAAGAAAAAGGAAAGGCAAAGGCAAAGGCAAAGGCAAAGGCAAAGGCAAAAGCAAAGGCAAAGGCAAAGGGAAAGGGAAAGGGAAAGAAGAAGAAGAAGAAGAAGAAGAAGAAGAAGGAGAAAAAGAAGAAGAAAAACAGCAAGAGGAAGAAGAAAAAGAAAAAGAAAAAGAAGAAGAAAAACAGCAAGAGGAAAAAGAAAAAGAAAAAGAAAAAGAAAAAGAAAAAGAAAAAGAAAAAGAAAAAGAAAAAGAAAAAGAAAAAGAAAAAGAAAAAAGGCACCCCTAGAGCAAAATGCAAGTCTCCAGATGGTAGCTACCAGGGAGCAGTTACAGGACACTGAAGTGGTAATTCTGGGCTACCTCCTCATGCAGACTTCCTTAAGGATGCCCTTTTCAAAACCCATGCACATCACAATTCTATCTTATATATAACAGAAGAAAGTTCCTCGCCGTACAGTAAAGGCAGATGAAATCAGAAAAAAAGGCCTGTTTTACTCCCAAACACGATTTGCTTTGAGAAATAAGCAGTGAAGATTTATAAGATCTCAGATGCTCCTGACCTGAGAACACCTCCTCTTAGATCCATGTCTACTTTCAACTAACAAGGAAATCCTGATACGCTTACCAGGGCTCCACTGCTCAGCAAGATCATGAATATGATGAAAGTTTCAAACCAGTTGTGTTCGACAATCCTGTAGCAGGTTTTCCGGAGCCTCCACCAAATTTTGCCTGGAAATTTTGAGATGTCCACTGAACAGCATGGGAAGAATCGCACACAAACTGAAAAGGAGCAAAACAAAAAGAAAGTAGTTGTTAAAAAAAACTGTTTAATTTTTAACTCTGCGATAAGTACCTGATAAACAAGATCACCTACAGCAATAAGCTACTGCATGGAGTCTTTCCTCCCTTGTTGATCTCATCCCCTTCTGTTTCCCTTTCTCACTATCCAAAAATATTCAAAATCACAAAACCTGTCCCAGTGGTTTCTCCCAGTGAGTTTTGTGATGCTGAATATTTTGGTCGTGAGTCACTAATGCTGATCACGTTGTATTAACTAAGCTCAGTCAGCCCTGCTGATCAGGTCTAATGACTCCAACAGAGTATTACCAATAATTTCCACATCCTTCTGAATGTAGAAAGAATATTTTCTTGGTATTACAGTACCATTAGAATTACTGATTAAAAGTGGCAACCTGATGAAAGGGAGATGAGTGGAGGAGGCGCTGCAGTGCAGATGGGGCGAATATGCTGGACACTCCGACAGGAAAAGCAGGAGCAGATTTTGGTTTTTTGGTCTCTCATGAGCTTAAACAAGGCATCAGGCCAACTTTGTAAAGGTATTTAGGTGGCTAAATACCTTTTGACTTCAGCTGAAATTTAGATATCTAGCCTCTTTTCACAGCAAGCTCCCTACTGGCACTTAGAGCACTTTCTGACCGTAGCAAGATGTTGCAGTGACAAATATTTTGTGATTGTTAAATGCCACGGTAGTGATGTGGACCACAGAAGGATCTCTGCTGGCAAAATTTTGGCCATTTTCAGTCTTCTTAGCAGCATTAAATTGTTATAGCAAAAGAATAGTCTTGTTGGTAGTGGACAGATCCATCTTTCCAATTAAAAAAGCACCATGTCCATTGCCTTGTACTGCGTAGGAACTTAAAACTATGATGAGAGGATACCTGGTAGCTAGGACTTGCCCTTTTCCAGACTGGCCATTCAGTCATGTCAGATAATCTGACTCAAGTGTCACAACACTTGCTGATGAGAAACTGGAAACTACTTTCCAAAAAAAACCCCAAGTTTTATACCCTGCATTTAACCCACGTGTTGTACAGAAAGACACTTTGCTTTGGAGCTTTATAGTCCCTTCATGAGATAATAAATCACAGGCTGACTGCTGCCTTAGCTGAAAGGTGGCCAAGGTCACTAACACGTCTTGAAGCATCCAACAACTGTTTAGAAGTGACAAGAGAGGACATCTCACTATGGTGATGTAATGCAATGTTATTGCAAGTAAAAATAATATTTAGTCAAGGAATGTGCGGAAGGAAAGGGAGTGAGTGCCGAGGTTACACAGACAGCAGATGCTGCTAATTCAAGGTGGCATAACTGAGGCGCTTGAGCTGCATGTGATTTGCAAGGAGATCAAGTGCAAGTCCTGGGATGCCGGGATTCCCAAGTATCTGGAAGTGGGGCTGTGCTGGCAGCGGGCTCTGCCAGGAGGAAGCAAGCTGCTAAGTCTGATGTGCTCCTCCTGGCACTTTCTGTAAGTTTATATTAGCCCAGATGCCTGCTATGGGGTGGCAGAGGTGTAGGATGTCGCTATCTTGTTTCATACATGAAGCACTCCCAGAGCTCCCTTTTCTTCCTCATCTCTGAGATGTTTGGTAGGTGTAAGTTCTTGGTTGTACGAGGTTTTAGTATGGGAATAAGAGCATAGGAAGCCATTCATGGAAGGGGAATATGACAGTGAGGCAAGGAACTACCTCTCCTCTAAATACTTCCATCACATAGATGCATGGCATTTATCAGTTTACCACTGTATTCTGGAATGCAGAAAAATTCTAGGCTCATTTGAAATACATTAAACTAATAAAATTGCTTGAGAAAAACTTAATGCTAGAAGACACAAGTGTAAGGACTGGCTCTCTGCTTCTTTGTGGGCCAGGTACCACTCCAGCAAAGGAAAGTTTTATTTTTCTAAACACTTCAACCCTAAACAGTAGAGAATTGTGGCAAGGGATATAAAGATATCATGTTAGTACTTTTTTCTAAAAAAAGTACAGATAGTAACATATGTGATTTGGGTACTTTTTAGGAATCAGGTACATGAAACAGCCTTCAGGCATGCAGTACTATATGGTACGAGGATCCCTGAGCTAACACACTCCGATGGCAGCTCTGCTTGGAAATGGCCAAGCAGTATACTCCCATCAGCATGACACAACGCAGGGGGCTATTAGCTGCATCTCTCAGCAGTGCTGCCGAAAATCTCTTACACTATTTCCCACCCCATGACATGTGTGGTCACTACCAGACTACAGACATCTAGTCCACACCCCATGCCCATATGCACATACACAGGCCACTTCATAGATAACTCAGCTTTGGATCAGATTGACCAAACACTTGGTCTCAGATACCTCCAGCACCAAGTAAACAGCCTAATGAGCAGGGTGTTCACAGCTTAAGCGTGGATTTCTCATGCCAAGCAGAAACCTCCCTTTGTACTGGATGTAACTGCAGCTCTAACAAAAGAAACTTTCAACAAGTCTACCTTGTTCTCATACACAGTTTCAATTTAGGAAAAAAAAAAAAATAAGATTTTTCTGACTTGAAACATTGGTCCAGAAACTCTCCTCTCTTTTCTCCTAAATTACTTCCTAAACTGATATTTGGATTTGTAGTCTCTTAGAGGAAGGCCTCAGCTCAGCTAGTCATAGGCTGCATAAGCAGCACTGGAAAGGGTTAGGATTTTCCAGCAGGTAGTTCTCCCCACCGTAGGATAGTTGGATGAATCATTCCCCGGAGGAGTCTGCTCCACACAGGGAGCCGACATGATTACCTGAGGCCAGGCATAGCTAAAATTAGGGAATCATCTTCAGATTAAATACTAATGAGCAGGGCAGCATAAGATCTTAAGTTATTTCAATTGTGATGGAAAATACTTATAAAATGGTAAAAACAGGCTATTTCTGATTCAGTCAGCTTCCATCTGATAATCTACAGGTACAGAGAGGTATTTTTAAAGACTGAAAGGCAGCTAGGACCACTAATTTTTTTTTATTTTTATGCACTTTGATGGCTTTCATGCAATTCTGCTCTGAAAAAAAAAGTCCTAGTTACTGACAGTAATACCTTGAAAAATCCAAAATAGCCTCTCAGATGAGTCAGCCCAAAATCACAGCGCTATTAAATCCCATGCTTTAGATTGGGCCCAATTCAGAAATGTTTAGACCAGATTCTGATACAATTACTAATGTCAAGTAGCACTTCCATGAATAATCATGCTGGTTGCAATTCAGATCAAATGCTATTTTTAGCCACTCATAAATCAAAAAGAAGAAAAAAGAAAACAGAAAAAGAAAGAAAGAAAGAAAGAAAGAAAGAAAGAAAGAAAGAAAGAAAGAAAGAAAGAAAGAAAGAAAGAAAGAAAGAAAGAAAGAAAGAAAAAGAAAGAAAGAAAGAAAGAAAGAAAGAAAGAAAGAAAGAAAGAAAGAAAGAAAGAAAGAAAGAAAGAAAAAGAAAAAGAAAACTGACCACATATATGCCTTTTAATGAGCCAAGTTCTATTCCTATTTTGAATTTTCTGATTTCCTTCAGTGGCTGCTCTTTAATACCTCTCCTTCTCTGGACTCTCTAGTAATGCTGGCAGCCTATTGTTTGGTGACCTTGACCCAAACTTAAATGCTGAATTAGAAGCTTTACATAATCCAACAAAAATAGCATACCTGACCTCGGTCACAGTTCCAAGAGCTGTTTTTTTCCCCCCATTTCTGTGAAATCAAAATATCAGAAAAATTCCAGTGCGTTCTATGCATGATCTGGTAAGGGTCTGAGCAATCATGACTCCAACTGACTTGTACAAAACAGGTGCTCACAAGACCCCAGCTTCAGGTCTTGAAAGTTATTTACTTGATCCATGTGAAGAAGACCATTCATTAACACCTTTTCATACAGCTAGTGTCAAGGCATGAATAAACCCTTTGGCATTTCTTGTAACAGCATTACTCACGCTGCCTAGTCTAATAGATCTGTGCTAACCCACTGAAATCAATGCTATTAGGGAAATGGTTGTGTGAAAGAAGCTGAGTATCTTGTGATTTAGTCAGTTAAGGTGGTTTTGCCACCCTAGTTCGTGTTGGGCTATGTGCTTTTTGTAGGCAAACGGACTCTCTTCAATTACGGCATTTTGGGTAGTAGGTTATTGCTCAATAGAAACACAGAACAGCAGAAAAAGTCCCTCAGTAAAGGTCGAGATATTTGCTGGCAAATCAGTGAAGCTGTTCTGAGCTGCACTAGTGGTCAACTTGCCCAAGTTGTTTTCAATTCTTAATTCAATATTACAGAAAATTTCTCACTAAACAGAGGAACATTTATCAAGAAAAATTTCCAGGAATCCTTTTCAAATGCATCGTCTTTTTGTGTTTTTTTTTACTTTTTGTTTGCTTTTCATAACAAGAGAATTGTTCCCTTCAGTCACTGGGGTGTCCTATAGCACAATCACAAACTGCAGATTAAAATGGGTTTCTACTGCCGGGTGACAGAGAAAGCTCTTACTTAACCATCTGCCACAACAGTGACGAAGTACTAACTAGGATGAAAAGTTAAAAAAAAAAAAAAAAAAAAAAAAGAAATTAAATTTAAAATT
>VXAV01002113.1:969469-1010398 GCA_013399715.1 Alectura lathami | reverse complement strand
AAAGGAATTTAATTTACAATTTACAATGCATTTTGTGTAAATATTCCTTTGACCTTTGGCTCTGCACTCACATTCTAGCCTGCTGCATTATAATCATGGAGCTGTTAGACCTGATTGCATTACCTCAGTGCATTAGGACAAAAATCCCCTGTAAACGTGGGGGCTATGCTACAATAACTTCCTCCTGCACGCACAACAGCTTCAGGCTTATAAGTAAATCCTTTACAAATCCACTGTTTGTTCACACCAAAATAAAGATTTAATTTTTGCATTAAAAATATTAAATATGTTTTGGCTGGATTGGGCTGTTGATTCTCTTCAGGAAACCTGGAAAACCAATTAATTCCTTCTATACTGCAGAGCCGTAGGTCTGGTACGTTTTGTCCAAACTACAATAATTTCATAGCAATTTTTTCCTCGAAGATCCCAAGTGTTGAGACATTCATTTTTGGAACAAAACAATATTTTCCTTAGCTTTGAATGTTGGTTACTATATCGTTTGGTTTGACACAAAGGAAATACAGCTTCCTTAGCACAAACTCAAGCAGGTATTCATAACTCAGTTTTAGTGCACATACCTGTCAAGCTGGGTTTCTAATGACCAGCTTGACTAGCTGCCCATGCTCAAGGAAGGAAGGAAGTTCGGCTTGGAGGGAACACATGTATGCAAACCCTCCTACCCCTTTCCTCATCCTCTGGCCCCACTAACCCACTGGTGTGCATGGCTGGGTTTTATGCTGTGCAGCTCTAGGGCCAACACAGGAGAGATTTTCTGTCACAGTCACCAGCATTTGGGTATCTGAGACACACACATGGAGATTTGAGTCTTGTGTATTACAACTCAGAGCTTCTAACTAAGCCAAAGAGCGTTGAGTGTTTTCACTCTCCCAAGGGCTTTACAAGGATACATTTATTGTTTATTGCTTCTGCTCTCCTCCAAATGTATGCTCCTGGAGGTCACTGTAACTAATGGCGTGATGCCCTGAAGTGAAGGCAGTGGGCAGCCTGGTCCACCACTGCTGTGAGCTCTGCTCTAAGCAGGGCATTGGACAAGGAGAAATCTAGAGGTCCTCTTCAACCCAGACTATTGATTCTGCACAAGTGATGGGACGATGAGTGTTTTCTGCTGTCTTAGAACTGTATACAGCAAAATACTAGCATATCCTTCCTGCCTGAAAAATACACTGTATCTCAGGTATGAGGGCTAGAGAAAAGAGATACCGTCAAACTTGTTTTTGTTCTATTATTTTTTTTTTTTCTAGGATGACACTTAGCATGTTTTTTTGGGCTTGGTTTGGTTTCACTCAGCTTTCAGACCCCATCTGGAGGCAGAGACCATAGCTGAGTCCAGATTTGTTCAGTTTAGCACTCTGTTGGATCTCCTCTTCCTTTCCGTATTTCTGAACAGCCGCTAACTGCCGTTGGGGAGGGCATGATGCCGAACTCGCCGCTAACCAGAATAACTACAGTTTAGGGCATGACATTTTCCGTCTGCGATAATTGCTCCTACACGGTCACATGAAAACCTGGTTGTGGGCACCCTGGGTGTCACGAGTTGTGATCAACCGCGTGTTGATCAAGGTAGCTCATTCCTGCACAACCATCTGACGATACGCCTTTGCCAGCGGGCCATGTCTGGGGAACTACGCTTGAGGACTTGGTGAAAACTTTCTCCTATTAGGGTCTGGGAGAGAGGCACATGCTGGGGCCAGGGGCTCTCTTGGACAACCTTCTTTGAGACGGAGAAGATAATGTCCAAACTGATAGCAATTTTTGATGCAGAGAATGCATACCAATGGAGGTAACAGCACTGTAGTGTTGCAAGGCATCTGGAGGAAAAAGTACCCAAATAGCTGGCATTGCCTAGATATTGCTTTCCCATCAACCAGCGACAACAATGATCTCTCCATTTCTATCAGTTTTTTTCCCAGCAATACTTGCTGGCTGCCAGAGCTGTGACCCTAACTTGGCTTCACCTTTCCTGACCCAGGAATATTCCCTGTTCATGCTAATCAAAGCTATTTTGAGATGATAATGAATTAACAAGTCTCCCCAAGAAAAAATGGCCTAAGGCTAATCTGGTTCATCCTACTCCGGGAAAACTCTGACCTCAGCAAACTTTCAGCAACTATTTCCAGAACATGCATTATCTTCATTGCCTTTGTTATCTGAAAAAGGGGGCTGAATTCAGAACATATTTGTTCAGGACACAACCTATGCTGAATATGTTTAGAAATGTCATCGTTTGCATTGAGATAGCGGGTGAATTAACAAGGTAAGAACTTAACTCTCCCTCTCACCCCTCATCTTCATCTGATCTCCTTTCACAAATACTAGCTAGTCATTCTCTGACATATACCAGATGTTGTACCTCCTTATTACAAGATAGTAAAGGCAATACTGGATAAAATTGCCTGGTGTTTGCCTTTCTATAATTCAATTTTAGTACTTCATATCTGTGTCATATATTATCCAGGTAGGCTGTTTTTGTTTTGTTTCGTTCTGCTTTTAACAAGACTTAAATGATAGCTGCGTGAGGCTTAATTGCAATGGTAACTTTGAGGAAAAGTATTGGAAGGCATTTAATAGACAAAGAGCATGGGAAAATACTTCTTTTCCTTGCATAAATACAAACAAATTCTAATGTCTTTGCAGTAAGAATCATTTGGACATTCAGTTTATGGCCCTTTGCCTTGAAATTCGATGAGGGAACATTCACATGCCAAATTTACGCATTTTTATGCACTGAGAGAAAATGCGCCGGGGACAGCGTCTCCTGCAACTGCCTTCCCAGTGCCCCTGGTCACCATGCATGGGATCAAGGGCTGGGAGCAGGTTCTGCTTCAGTTCCCACTCAGCGCTCAAGGCTCACCTGGCCATAGCCTGGGAGAAGATGAGGACACCCTGAGTTAAACAGGGGGTGGTCAGGAATGAGGAGAGGTGAGGAAAAAAAAGGCACAAGGAAGGAGCAGTGATGCTGTGCCCAGGGGTTACGGAGCAGGAGCCAGAAGGGTGGATGTCATCGATCATAGAATATCCCATGTTGGGAGAGATCCGCAAGCATCATCAGGTCCAACTCCTGTATGTGACCCAGATTAAGGCTGGGGTTCAGCCCACCTCTTAATTTCCACATTTCTCTGGGGTCAGGATGACAGCTGGGCTGCAAAACTAAATGAATGCCTCCAGTGATCCACCTAGAAGAGCACCACTTGCCACTGCTACCCGTGTCCCATTGACACTGGCATCCAACCAACCATTTGGGTGCTGGTGTGTGTATGCATGATGGAGATTAGGTCTGGTCATTTTAAGAAAGAGAAAAATAACAGTGAAATTGCTCTGGGAATGAACCAGGGCTGTGCACTGAATGTTGCAGTAGGCTGTATTATCCCTGTCTTATTTGCTTTAAAAATAGGAAGGTGATCACGGCCAACCACAGTTTTGGCATTTGTAAACTCTGGCATTTGACTAGCAACATTCTTATAATACAGGTTTGTATGTGCAATTGTGATATAATTTCTTACTTTGCAGTGTATAACATACATTCTTGCTCACTAGTCCCATAAAGAAATATATAGTGAAAGATTGAAAACACCAGATCTACCTTCTAAATATTATTGTCTAGGCCAGAACAGTATAGTACAGCATAGTACCATGCTTTCTTCAGTCAACTGCATTAATTTTTGGCTACTGCTTTTAAGCAGAGCTGCCAAAAAGATGTTTAGATCCTAGGGACATTTGTAAGCCCTGCAGGGCTCCCTTACCTCATTCAATCATCTTTCTCACACATACAGAGATGCACATTTTTGCTGACTTCAGGGGCATTCATATATCCAGTAAAACATCTCTGTCTGATCCCATCTGAACAGCTCTGTTTTTATTTATAATAACCCTTGAATTTTCAAGGGAATATACTAACATTCAGCTAACCCTATTTTTCCTAACCCAAATTTAAAGGAAAAAAAGGAAGCTTACAGAGATAACATTTAGAATAGATCTCATTCAGAGAAGAAATAACTTAGAATGTTATTTTCCTTGCAGATTTAGTTAGAATATAATTTTTCATGCAGCAGGATTTTAGAGCTTTTTTTTTTTTNTTTTGAGTAGGATGGTGTTCAAAACTAGTAAAATACTGGCTTATTTGTGTATCAAAAGTAGTTATGTAAATGTGAATTGTTGTTATCTAAAGTAACTAAGCAAAGTACCCTAAACATAACATGACCCTGGTCAGTTGGAAGTTACTGGATACACTAATTTTTATGCCTTTTAAAATACATGGAAGAAAGTCCCTGGGACTCATGAGCTCGGCACACAGTTTTTATTAACCGCCTGTATACACTTCAGCAACAGAAATAACTAACCTGATCTGGTTAGTTCTCTATGAAGTTTGATCATGCATATGTATTTTGAAAGGCAAAAATCTTCATTGGAAAAGTTAGAAATATCAGCTCTTTTTAAAAAAATCTATAGCACAAAATATGATGAAAAAAATGCCAAGCATGTTAGAAGCTACACAGGAATTTCAAGCTTGCTTTTGGCTTATCTCACTTTGGAAATCCAAAGACTAACATTAAAAAGTGATTTTGGAGCATTACAGTATTTAAGAAATGAAGTGCATCCAGTGTAACCCTATTGCAAGCAGCCAGAGCAACCTGGTGTGAACATGAAGACATGTTTGATAAGAGGACAGAAGATTTCTTGCCCCAGCACTGCAATGAAACACACAAGCCCTTACCTTCGGGGAAGCAATCTTCAGGCTCCATCAGCTCCTCAGCAAACTCAGGGATCTGCTCCAGCAGTTCTGCAGGATTTGTCAAATCCACTGTGCTGCCTTCAGAAAGACTGATTTCATCAAGCTTGTTGTCAACAAGAGCAAAGATGAGGAAAACAAACTGATCAATCGCCCTGAAGAAAGTAGCTGAGTTTTTATTCCACTAACCAATATCCCAGCCAAAATGGTCACGACAACAAAACGACCATGCACTTCACACGGTGCCCACACCTCAAGTGACAGCTCTACCTATGCTGTGGTGAGTTAACAGTGAACCCACTAAATTAAAACACCTTATTTATTTATTTATTTATTTATTTATTTATTTATTTATTTATTTTCAGTAAAAAGGAGTCCAAGAAAGGGAGTGAAAAACCACTGGATATTAATGGTAGGTGGAAGCTTGGGGTGACTGAACCACTCAGGATTTTAAGGTTTGTACATCCTTCCCTCCTATCTGATGTATTCAGATGGGGGTGACCAGAAGTGGGACCTAGCTCCTGAAAAGCTGGAGGAGGAACTGGAGGACTCATGGCAGGTTCCTGCCTCCTGGACCTGAGGTTCCCACTGGTGGGTTAAAACTGCGCCTTGTCAGCCAGGACCAAGCTGTTGTGGCCTCTCCCATGAGATGAGCAGAAGTCCTCCTGTCATCAGGGTCTGGTCACTCAGTGACACAGCACGACCATGTGAGAAGGCTCTTTCACCTTCCTCATCCCAGGGCTAAAACTAGCTCCCAGCTACTGGGAAAAAGTTCCCAGCCTGTGATGAGGCCGCTGGCCTTTTAGACACCGATTTCAGGGCAATGCAGGAGGAGGGACACATGGCTTTCAGCGCTTTTTGGACAATCTACTGTTTGCCCCAAATCTTTGAGCCACTGTCTAAGGCATTTTATTCAAATACAGTGCATCTTAAATCCTCCTCTGCGAAACAGAGACAAATATATTCCCACTCCCTAAAGCACTGGTTGTCTTCTCTTCTTAGGGCAGGAAGTCTCAGGTAGGTTCTGGGAAAAAAATTCAGGGAAATAGATTATTTTTAAAAATTGTTTTTGAGGCTATGCAGGAAATCAGGTTAAATAAAGCAAAGGATTTTCCTCAGAATTTTATGTCTGATTTTGAATTTGGTCTAAATTTTTTACTAAAATAGAGATAAATGATAACATAAGCCACCCAAATATGAAACAAAAATTTCATTTCAGGTCAAAGCTTTCTTCTGATATAAAATATTTTCTTTATGAGAAAACAGGATTTTTTAAATTAATTTTTATTTTAGTAGTCAAAATAAAATATTTTTTATTTAGTGTTAATCCAAAACTGTATTTTCCTTGATTATTCAACTTGGCCATTATAGTTCAAGATCTAATATTTACTCAGCCCTGTTCAGCATTTGTTTCTGACTGTGTAGGAGAGGTATCTGTCACAAGGTGGGTTATTTGCATACCATCTTATTCTCTTTCCTGAGCACCTACTGAAACATTTTTGTGCTTTATCTTATAATATTAATCTTATAACATTAATCTTATAATACATAATATTATTGTCTTCATTCTTAAAATGAGGACAATAACACTTACCCATGTTTTTAAATAACCTATGAGATAGTTATACAAAAGATAGCACGTACAAATAAGTTATTATTTTCATGAAGATGACAGAGTTAGAGAACAGGCACAGCTTTATATATTTATTATTAATGTGAAAATGGGCCCTCTGTTTTCCAGTATACACAGGTAATGCAAAATTTATAGCTGAATTCAGAGAAATGCTGAACCTGGGGTAAAACGAGCAAGACTGAACATTCCAGCAATACTTGTAAGCAAGGATGGAAACTACTTTTTTGCAATTAGCTGCAGCATCCCAAGGTCATAGTCTTGGCTAGGGTTTTTAATGCTCTGCTCAGAAGAACTGCAAACAATCGAGAAGAGACCATTTGAAAAGAGAGTCAGACCAGAAAGCACAGGTCAAAGACATGGATAAAGCTTCTAAAAAATCCATTTTCAGAATGCAGTTGTCATACAGAGAATAGCCCATTTTCTACAGACTACAAACAGTATGATGGTGGGAAAAATGTCAAGTTTTTTGCACAATCAGAACTTTCTGATACTGTTCATTTGGGAATGCATTAAGTCATTATTTGTTCTATTATGAAGACGTCAAAACACAAAACACTGAAATAGTCCTAAATCATATACAGCTGCAAGATGTAGAAAACAGGGGTTCCAATGAGAAAAGAAGCCTTGCTGGATATAATTCTTACCAACAGAGAGAAATCAAAGAAAACTGTGAGAACGTCAGCTTGATAGCATTGTCATTGAGAGTACCATATTTACCAGAGACAGGATAGGAAATTCAGAGAACAAAATTGCAGAACACAGTGCAATTATATTAGACTACAAGGAAAACATCTTAAAGAATCAAGAATGCTCAAGAGTTATCTATGAGGAGGAGTTTCCAGAAAATATTAGAATCCATCATTGTTAAAGGGAGATGGGGATCATGCAAGACAACACAGACAGGATTTCTTTTTAAAAGCCTTCAAGGAAGAAAAGGCAGCGAACATGGATTCAGAAAGCAGTAGACAAAGGTTTTGGGGTCTGAATAGCGACTAGAAAAAGAAGGAAGCTACATAGGAGAGAGGAGGGAAAGATTAGGAGAGCTTGTGGGAAAAGAAGCAAAGGTTATTCTTTGCCAGAAAGGTTAAAGGGATTAATGTTTTCATGAACTCAGTAATGGAAAGAAAAGAGACATAAAAGCAACTTACAAGGGAGATGTGACTAATCAAAATTGAGTTGTCTAAGACAACAAACACTTTTTAAAAGAACTCAGCAAGGCGATGAATAAAAGGGAATGAGAGCTTGTTAGAATTAGTGGAAATGTAAGCAGAGAAATATCTAGAAAACCTAAAACAAATGCAAAACAGCAGATCCAGCAAATGCACATTGTAAGCATGGGCATACAGGGATCTGATACACTAAGTTAACACACCATTAGCAATCAATAGTGAATGCTGGTAGGAAACTGGAAAGAGCCCAGGAGAGCAGCAATAAGTAAACACAATACTAAGCTCAGAGAAGAGGAAAAGGGAATAATCATGGGAATCACAGATCGCTAAACTCTTGCTGTAGCTTGTGATTAAAGTCAGCAGAGAAAAGTAGAGTATGTTCTCGGAGGCCAGCTGAGTGAAATGTCATACAGACATGAAGACATTGAGGCAGCTCACCTGTCTGACATGGGTACTGTGCACAAATGGGAAACAAAGAGGACAAAAGAAGACAAGAAAAAAAAAAATAGAGAGAATATCCTCTTTCTTTCCTGCAATAAGTGAGTGGAGGAGGTACAGCAGGCAGAGACAACATCTGAAACCTCTTAGGGAGATCTCCCATCTGAGCATAAATTCACACTGCTGAGGGTAGCTTTTAATGGTTTTCTGTGTGGTGTGACCCTCTCTTAAGTAGCTGGACAGGGTTTCCACACCCACTGCTTGGGTCTCTAGTACTGGCAGATTTATCCGATTTTTTTTTTTTTTTTCAGAAGCCTTGTAATAGTTAGAAGCTGAAATCTCACTGAAAGTTAACCTTTGCTCAAAATTTAACTCTCTTATCTGCCTTCTGCCTCTTTCCCTCATCCCTGAGGATCGTAGCCTTAATCTATCAGACTGATAGATGATATTTAACCTTAATCAAATGTCTGCATTTCTACAGTAGAAAAGCCTACTTTCAATATAAAGTATTTGGCTTGGATTCACCCATTGCTCTAGGGAGAAAAGCCATCCTAAGGACCCAAATAACACAGAGTTTATCTTCAGAGGAGGAGACCTCTACGGATTAGAGTCAGCACTATCTTCACTACAGATATAGAAGAGGCACTGACTGATATACTTCTCACGTGGGCAGATAACACCAAATTGGAGAAAGTATTGAAACCGAGGAGAAAGGAAGAGAGAAACGAAACATGGAAAGAATATAGCAAAATGAGATGACTCAAAGCACTACAAATGAAAGAGTTCAGGGAAAAAAATCAATGGATATCCTGGAAAGCTGTAACCTCAAGTCACCTGGGGTAACATTAAGAAATTAGACATGATTTTGTAGTGGAATCTAATGATGCTGAAATCCTATATGAAAGCATTGTGTCTAGACAATGAGATACTATTTCCTCTGTGGAAATTGTATTTGGAACACTGTGTCTAGTTCTTGGCAAAGCAATTCCGAAGTGGTACAAATGAAGAAGTTGTAAAAACAGAGGTAAAAATAGTTAGATAAAGGGTGAAGAGATGCTCCTCCACGAGAAATAAAGAAATGAAAGAACAATGGCATGTGACTTCAGGGTGTAAATTAAATGCAAAAGGAAGCTAGTAAAAGTCTATTAAATTAAGTGATATTAATTCATAAAGAATAATTGGTAAAAGAGAGTAATGTAATAGTACTTTGAAAGGAAAAAAAAATAGGCTGATTATCAAGGCAATACACACAGCCATATTTTTCATTTTTTTCTAAATGAGTGAACTATTCCCTTTGATAAATAAAGGACTCTAACTTGTCTGATACATTTAAAGGTAGATTCCACAAAGCTGTACAAAATATTTTGCAGTGTTTTGGCAAAGAAATCAACTGGTGCATTCTCTGAGGTCTTATCCACCTGTGACATCAATGATTTTATTTCTATTCTATTATTTCTATGGTCTTTCTGATGATTTATATGGGATGAATTTTTAATCACATAATGTATCCTTTACTTACATCAACAGTGTCTTCTTCAGAACACATTCCATGCTTCCTGTTATTGACCGAATATCTCAAAGCCCTGTCTCTTGGGCATACCAAATCTATTAAGTTACTTCCTTGCAGTTGCTGCCTCTGTTTGGCTAGTCCCACGTTCTTGGGACAATCATCAAAAAGATTAGCATGCCTTGTGTGCCAGCACAAAGATTACTTCTGAATAGGAGGACTCTAAGTATGCAATGTCCACACAAGATTTAGCCTTCAAAAATAGCATCCTTTGGGATTTGCTCTTTCATGTTGGTATTCATAACCTCATGTGAACTTCCGTTTGATTTCAAGTCATCCCTGGATTATTGCCATATTCCTCCACCTCTTTTTAAGTAGCCACAAATAGAATCAATTATACTCTACTATAGAAAGGTGACATTTATGTTCCAGGACCCTTTGAAAGTTGAGGGAGGAAATGGGGATTATTTCTTTATCACAATGTTGCTGAATATATCAGAGCTAGAATGTTCCTGTCTTATGACATTTCATTGTAGCACTGAAAAAGGACATGCTTCATGCTAATACATGAGGGTTTATATATCTTAAATATATGGTTAAACATGAAGGATACACATCCCCTGTAAGAAAAATACTCTTCTAATTCCTCCTAGTTACAACCCTTCATCTAATTAGTTTCAAATTTGGGCTTTCTCTTGGGGAAATATATGTACTTTCTTTTTCCCCGAGGTGGGGATATCAAATGCTTGAGTCTCCTTCCTCTAAAGTTGAGGACCTTTTCTTGCTGAAGATGAAATTCAATATGCCAATAAGTATTCTGGTGAGGAGGATGGCTCCTGAAGGAACCGCTTAATGGCTAGAGAATTTCTGGTGACCGTTTTAGGTGAGTTTAGCTCACCTAAGTGTAATCTCCACAACGTAGATAACTACAACGCAGTTAGTTACTCTGGCCTCCCTTTATAGTCAAGGGAGAAAAACAGGTCCTTTTAAAATATGATTAATCTGACCTAATTTAAATGTTGATTTCAGTAGGAAATGAGACACTTTTAACTAACTACATTGGCTCCAGATCTTCATTGACTATATAGTGGTCTCAGATGACAAGTCTAGATGCAGATGTCCACATTCAGTCCAACAAATTCCACCCCATGTGACAATATGAATCAGCAGGCCTGCAGAAGACTCTGGCTCTGTGGCAGCCCTGTTTCCATTGTCCTGTCAAGGTTTCTGCCCGGGATTTCTCCTGCTGGCCACAGGCTCATCAGCTGCTTTGTAACAGAACTGGGAAAGGAGTGATGTCGATGTTACATCATTCACTCTCTTTCTTAATTCAATCTCCCTCAGCTACCATTGTTTGCAATTTCAAGTTGCTATAGAGTTCACCAGATTCCCAGGATGTCACTCAATATCTCCAGTTTCTGATTTCAAAGAGAGAAATCCATCACTTTCTAATAATAATGGTAATGTTCTATCATTATGCTAAATCTGACTGGGGAGAAAAAACAAGCCAACAATTGGGATACAGGGGATTTAAAACCTGGAGTTACTCAGTGTACAATACAAAACCACGCATTTTTTGGTATTCATATTTCTAAGGACAACATAATCCTACAAATTGAAAATAAGGGTCAATATGTACACATTGAGAAGCAAACAGAGATCTACACTTTGGCCAACATTAACAAAATGATACAAAAGCTTTCTATTTAGGACGTACTTTCCTGTCATATTACTTATATGACTTATATTCTTGTACCTCTCTTGGGTCTATAGTGCTAACAGGAAAAAAAATGGTAACATGCTTCAGAGAGAAAGTGCCCTCCAGTGAACTCCAGGTACAGATCTGCCAAGTCAGCAGATGCCATTCTTGAGCTACTTTACAAAGGCAAAACACATGCTCATTTCTCCTAAAATAAGATAGCAAGATTATAGATTATTTTTGCCTTTTTTTTTTTTTTTCCCAAAGTCTCAGAAAATCCCATCTTAATTTATAACACACAAAGTCCTCTCTCCTTTAGTAAGACTATAATACCTACTGTGTGCTTCTGTGTCCCAACCACCTGACAAACACATGTTTTTCCAAGACCCAAACCCTCACATAAGTTGGTGGCATGCACTGTGGAGCTGGTGTGATGAATTGCATGCAGTATCAGGTAGGAAAGTGGTTTCTGTTACCTCTTTTTGCCCTACTGGAGGTGGTGGCTCAGCCTTCAACTGCTTATCCACGTGCAACTCACTTAACTCTTCACAAATCTCAGAGTTCTGACTCCGGGTGCCTGGGCTTTGACATCGCTGCCCCCTCAGCTGCAGCTGTTTCTCCTGCTGGAAATAATCCTAGATGGGTTTACTTTCTTTTTCTCTGATAGCATGCTTATTTCTTAAGGAGATCTCCCCAGCTAGAAGAGAAAATAGCCTGAACTATACTTGTCAGGGGATGACATCTTAAGGAAAAATGGCAAGCAACAAGATTACACAAGCTTATGCTGTAACTTTTCAGGTTTAGCAACTGGATATGTCAAGATAACTGGCTGTAAGAAAGGAAATTACAGATAGGACAGCTTGTTATTTTTGAACCGTTGTTGCTGGGGGGCAGGAGGAAATTTCCTTATGTTCTCCATTTTCAATCCAGCTTGGAGGCACAGAATTTGCAGAGACCCAGGGCACAGAGAGGGACTTGCAGCTCAGCCCAGGACTGGAGGAGTGTGCTCTGAATTCAATGTCCAGGCGTGATATTCGGCGTCACTGCTGGAGAAAGGCACAAGCACAGCTCCCAGTGCCCTGCCACCAGTCTGTTCCAAACGGCGTGGGAAAAGCGCAACCCGACAAAACAAGCTACAAGTTCACAGGAAGAGATAAAAGATATCTAAAAGTAGATATAAAAAACTGCAGGTAAACATGCGTGGCGTCTATTCAGCAAAACACTTAAGACCACTTTGCACCCACTGATGTCAACGGGACTTAAACCACAGGTTGAAAGGAACATCTTTAAGTACTTCACTAAAAAGGGATGCATTGTGGAATCAGAGCAATATTTTTTTTTTTCTGCAAACACATCTGACTAAACACAGTGCTTGGCAGTACAGGCGGTGCCATTAAATCCAGCCACGTTGTCCTGGGGCAATGATTACTGCCGCTGAGCTCTCTCGAAGCACTGCCAGGACTAATGGCAGAGCAGAGCGTGTTTGCACGGTTGGCTCCTCCATCTGGAGGCCCAGGTTCACCGCTGGTGTAAATCAGTTCAGCTTTATTGATTCACCTGCAACAGGGGTTGCTCTCAAAACTCCACAGCTCATCATTGCACTACCATCGTTCATGCCACTACTAATGCTGCTACTAAAATATTAATAAAACTCAAGCTGATTTGAAAGGGTTGTGCTGAATTGCTTACAGAAGGACTTCCATGCTTAGAAAAAAATTACAGGCATAACAGGATTTCAACAGTAATTATTTAAACATATTTATCTTTCACTTGTACACTTTTTTTTTCCCCTTGGCTTGAGTGACATTCAACATTATTAATGTATAAAGCGAGTTTCCCTTCCCCAGGGAGCTGCAGCCTACCTGCCTCAGTTCTAAAGCCACATCACCACAGGAAGTCCCTCAAGAGGTACCAGTAGCAGAAAAACACTTTATTCCAAATATAACCATCTGAGAGAACAGATGACACAAAGGAAGCGGTTGGTTAAGCAAATTGCTCTCCATGTAATGCTTTCGGACTGTCAGGTTTGTACTAATCCTTTCAAATGTTGTTCTGTGTTTCTAATAAATTAATTCAAAATCAAATTACTTGTTTCCTGCTTCAGAAGTCATGTGGTCTAAAATATATTCTAACTTTAATAAATTAAATTATGCATGTCCAAGCCGGTACCCTCTGCAGGAGAATGTATTACATGCAGTTTCTATCATGGAATCATAGAATTATAGAATCATATCATAGAATCATAGAATCAAGTTTTCAAGGCACAGATTATCACTGATCTTCACATGCCAAAGAGTGTCCCATAATCACTGAGCCCCTGCCAAAAAATAACAGTTTTTAAAGACCATCTTTGGAAATATTCTAGTATTCAGGGGAGATGCTGGCATGGAAAGCACACTATACTCAAGTAAGGCACTAAACCATAGAAAGCTGTTTGTTTTTTTAATGCAATGTGCATACAACTTAGTACCAAGTAATCTTAATGGCAGGGTATCAGTTATAGCACTAAAACAACAGAAACAATTGTTTCATGTTGAAAGTGGAATGCAATCTGGGGTGACATCTCAAGTTCACTTATGCAGAAAGGTTGTGCACTCAGATTCATTAGAAACGGAGTCGTATATGAGAACAGACTGTGTACCTCAGTTGATCTCACAAATATTCAAGCTGTTAAGCAAATCATTGCAGTGAATAACTAAGCTAGTGTCAAATGCGAAGCCTATATAATTTCTCTGCTGACTAACCCTTCTGCATGGGACCAAGATTTAGGAATGTTTTCCTAGAGACTAAGCTCCAGGAAATGTGGCCCCAGCTACTTCCCAGAAATCACACTCGTACCAAGCATCTGATGAGGTAACGTTAATTAATATTGATGGAATACATCCTGCAAATTATCCAACAGGCCTGGGAATGAAGTATTTTTTTGCAAACAACTAATGCCAGCCCTGGCAAGCCACTCTCCTGGGATGAAAGTCTCAGCTCCAGCACACAGCGCCCGAGGATCAGCAGGAACCTGCCTGGGGCAAGGTGTACTCCTCACAGTTTGTTTAACTTTGGGCTGTTTGCTTTTGCTCTGATTCCAGATGATTTGCTCTTCTGGCAGCAACGGTTTACCTCCTGTAAAGCTCCCCACTGTGGGTGGTTTACATAATTTGTTTTTAATTTTTATATCAAGTGCCATGTTGCCAAGGCGATACACATTATGTTAATATTTATTGATTCAGTTGTTTTCATAATTTATAAAGTAAAACTGTTCAGCAGTACAAAAACTTTGTGACTGCAAATGGCCACTTGGGAGCCTGGGATATACACAGCTCCTTTGGAGCATCACCCAGAAGTTTGCTCATCCCTGCTTGGATCTGGGCCCTAAAAAGAGGTGTTCTGCCAACACTGTGCCAGGGCTTATCACGTGGAGGAGGACAGACCATGTTCTGTCCCCTTGCATGCTGCAGGTCAGTGGCAGCACCAGGAAAACAGCAACCGGATTGAAAACACAGCATGATCTGGGTGACATCTCGAGAGTGTGTGTGCACGGACCCACCTACTTGTTTGCTGGCACAAATAAATAAATAGAGAGGCTCCACACCACCTCCTGTCTCTGAAAAGCATGGATCAGCTAATTGTTTCGAGCTCAAATGGGGATTAGTGCAAATGCCACTCCTCTGGAAAGAAGACTTGCTGCTGGCAAAACAAGACAAATACCTGTCATCGGCGCAGATTCGCTTTATTCCTTTCCCATGGAAATATCCTTTTTTCCATCCTGTGCAAACAAATTTAGAAAGATGATCCCCAGGCTTGCCTCTCAGATGGGGATCAGCTTGGATGGGTTCTCCTGACATTTCACTCACTGCCTAGATCATGACCATGGCTTGGAGCAGTTGTTCCCTGATTCCCTGGCTGTGGCTGCCATGGGAAATAAGACATGCAAAGCCTTTGATAGCAGGAAGCTTCCTCTCCCAGCCAGGTGGGGAGGTAATAAATAGGGATTAGCTCTGAAGCCCTCCCCACACGCAACTCACTGCTGAGCCAGCGGGCAAGCATGAAGGATGTGGCAAGATGAAGTTAATTCAACTTATTTCATGAGGTGGGCAGGGGATACTGCCTGGTGGGACAGCACAAATGCAAACTGTCTTTTACTCAGTCCACAGTGCAACGGGGAGCATCAGCCCTCTGCATCTTCTCTACTTTCCACCAGGCTCATGTGTCCCTCTGCTTCCTTGCAGACCAATTTCAGACCCTGCCCTTCTCAGGAAGCACTGCCAGGAGTTGAGGATGCTGGCAAAAGAAGCATCGCTGCTTTAGCCATTTGTAGATGGCACTATGACACTGAGCCAGCTTGAGAAATGCCGCTCAGTATAGCAGCAATTAGTCCTTTAATAGCCAACGACATATTTTAACCTGCAAAGCTTCCTATAGCTTTGGGATAATGTAAACTGTAACAGAAACCTGAGGAGCTTTTCATGTACAGCAGACACAGATCAGTGGCATAACACAGGTAGTTACAAGAGGACTGTTTACTCTGGAAAGTAACTGTTGATGTTTATGTTCCTCCTTGCAGACAGCTATGGATTTTACAAAATTACCCTGCCTGGTAGCTTTTGGCATCCTTTCTGGGCAACAGTTTGCATCTAGTAACTGGCACCCTTCCTGTGTGGAGAAGCCAAGAAGTTAACGATCATGAAAACTGAACTGTTTATATCCTACCTCTATGCAAGGGGAGAAGCAAGCAGATTGCAGTGCTGCTGAAGTACAGCAAGCATGCCTTACTGTGAGGGCAGCACCTGTTTCCTATGTGAAGTTAACACGAGGCTGCAGTCGGCAGAGCTGTCAGGCTGACAGTTCTTGGATATGCTGAATTCATTCTTTCTGAAAAGCCTTCAACAGTCTGGGCTAAAATGGGAGAGAAATAAATAGCCTTGATCCAGGGAAACAAATGGTGGGTTCTTGCAACCATCATTTATGATCCTGGTTTGCCTCTCACAAATAAATGGGTCGGGGCAATCCCAAGCACAAATGTCTGGAGACCAGCTCTGAGGAGAAGGATTTGGGAGTGTCATTGATGAAAAACTCAACATTAGCCAACAACGTGCGCTTGCAGCCCAGAAGGCCAACTGCATCCTGAGCTGCATCAAGAGAAGCATGACCAGCAGGGCGAGGGAGATGATCCTGCCCCTCTGCTCTGCTCTCTTGAGACCCCACCTGGAGTACTGTGTCCAGTTGTGGGGCACCCAACACAAGAAGGACATCGAGCTGTTGGAGGGGGTCCAGAGGAGGGCCACGAAGATTATCAGAGTGCTGGAGCACCTCCCCTACAAAGGCAGGCTGAGAGAGTTGGGGTTGTTCAGCTTGGAGAGCAGAAGACTCCGGGGGGACCTGATAGCGGCCTCCAGTACCTGAAGGGGGCCTACAGGAGAGCTGGGGAGGGACTCTTTAGAAGGGCATGTAGTGATAGGAGGAGGGGTAATGGCCATAAACTGGAAGAGGGGAGATTTGGGCTTAGATGTTCGGAAGAAATTCTTTGCCGTGAGGGTGGTGAGACACTGGCACAGGTTGCCCATGGAGGCTGTGGATGCCCCCTCCCTGGCAGTGTTCAAGGCCAGGCTGGATGGGGCTCTGAGCAACCTGGTCTGGTGGGAGGTGTCCCTGCCCATGGCAGGGGGGTGGAACTAGGTGATCTTTAAGGTCCCTTCCAACCCAAAAAATTCTACGACTCTATGATTCTACGAAATGCAAAACCTTTCAGCATCAATAAAATGAGTGAATTTATCTTTGTGCATGCTCAGCACGTGAAGAAAAATCACCAAATGCATCAAGAAAATCCCCTTGTTTCCTTAATACAAGATGGGGAAGATTAATATCATTTACTCTGCTTGGAAGAAAGGAGGGCTGGTATGCAGCTGGAAGCTTTAAGCATGTAGTTCAGGAATCTCTCTATCCCCATTTGAGGAATTACTTCTTCAAAGCAGAGTGGCTACTACTTGGTTTAATGAGAAATTGGAGGCAAAAAGGAGTTATATCAGAGCGCAGCACTATGACTGCAGCTGGGACACAGACAGGACTCAGGCTGCACTTTAGAAGTGTGTGTCATTAGCTGACAACAGCATTTGCAAAGCTTTTAAAGTGCATGAAGTTTGCAGAACAGGAAGCACGTACAGAATTCAGGGGTCACAAATTCATCGTGATGAGTGTGTGCGTGTGTGAAAGCAGGCAAGAAAATGTCTAAACCTGATGCTACGAGAGTGGGAAACCCCTCTCTCCATCCTACACCTGTTACATCACTCCAACAGCAACAACTGCACATCAGACTAGGTTAGCCTATCATTTCGCCTAGTTTTGCAGTCCTTATCTACCCCTCCCAGTTTTTTCCTCTCATCATTCATGTCCAAAAAAGCCAGACACAATCTGATGCAAAGGAAGTAGGAAAACATCATCAGAATGAGAAGGTTCTGCTCATATTTTCATGTAATTCCATATGTTTTTCTGTTGATGTTTTTTTTTTTTTTTCCTTTTCCTTCTCTTTTTTCTTTTCTTTTTTTTTTTTCTTTTTCTTTTTTCTTTTTCTTTTCCTTGATGACACAGCCTTTACAGGGACACTACTTATTTAAGCTAAAATCATTAGCAGAAGCACATACTCTGAACTTACACCTGTGTAACTAAACACAGGACTTGGCCTCCTGATGGACCTACAAAACAGTTTCATTCCCTGAAAGTTGTAGGGTATTTGGAAAAAAAAAAGGTGATAACTCGTTTAAAAAAAAAAAAAAAAAAAAGGAACCTATGAATATGCAGCTGGATAAAAAAGCTGGATAAAAAATAGCAGAATCTGGCCCTTAACATTCAGAATGGCTAAGGCTGGCCAGAAACCACAGCTGCGCAGCAGAGTGTTAACAGCAAAAATTCCTCTGGTACCAGACATCATCTATATCTGTATCTATCTGTATCTATACATACACTCACACACATCCCAATATAAAGTGTGCATATGTATATTTTACCAGCCCCTCTTGTTTTTTTTTTTTTTTTTTTTTTTTTTTTTTTCTGTATAAAGGGGAACTTAATCTTCCCCCAACAGACATCATGCAGCCACCAACTGCTGCTCTCTGCACCAGCACTGGGTGCTTTGCCAAATGCCTTCCCTTGAGGAAGAAAACAGCACTTCTGCAGTGCGCTTCTCACATTGATCCAGGACATTTGAAGTGTTTGAACTCTGGCCCTGGAGGAGCAGGACACATTATATCTAGCAGCGTGGTCCTTGCTGGCCTGTGATCTTCTCCCACACTGGGCAACACACTGCCCATAATAAGGCATTGATTCATCATTCCAAAGGTTCAGTCTTAAAATTAGCTTAAGTGGGAGAAGTTGGCAAAAAGATGGACTGCCAAAGTTAATTTAGCTTGTTATCAATTCAATAGCCTTAAACAGGCAAAGAAAGTGTTTCATAAGTGTTCATTGTTCAGAGTTCAAGCTAATACCTTCTGCTAAATTGCATTTTGAAGTTTAATCACACTCTACTTTATGTTTCTTTTGGTAATTGGGATCTCTCCACAGCATAATATGAAGAACTCAAACTAATGGGCTCCTCTGATGGAAGCTTAGATTTTGGAAGTTTGCCTCAAAGTGCAGCCTGCTTTGAGAGAGTGCCTGAAATAGCACCGGTCCTTTCACCCTAACAAGGCGGTAATGTTTTGATCATTAAGGAAGCCTCATCTCAACACAGGCAATAGTGACAGAAGAACAGTCAGACTTTTAGATGCCATTAGTTTAAATTTTGTTATTTTGGACCATCACTAGGGAGAGCAATCTCAAGCCCCTCAGCCCCATGCACAAGCACACTCTCGCTGTCTCTCTTGGCACAGGAGCTGTTCGAAAACTAGCTGCTGTTCATTTTGTCCAAAATGCTAAATGTTAGCATTTTCTTTACCAAAGGCAGAAACAGCAAGCAATGCTCATTTCTGGGCAGCGGTTTGCTCCGGGGAGGGACATGGATCCTGGGAAATGGCACCCAGTAAGCTGTGACTGACGTGTGGTCCCCCGTCTGGGCTCATGGCCAAATGCATGTTGACAAGTCCGCTACGCCTGATATCGGCTTGCTCAATGCCAGGCTTTTTTTTATTTTCCTCTTTCTTTCCTCCATCAGCTCCCTGTTTCCTGGACCTCAGGCACGGTGCTGCAGACAAATGTATATCCCAGGCTCCGTGTACACTGGATAAGCACCCTAAAACCTTTACATACAGTGTGACTGCTATCATCATGTCAGCAGAGATCTGACACTGAGTCTTGTTCTGCCCTGTCATGCTGAAATGAAATAGATACAAATCACAGAATCACAGAATCACAGAATGGTAGAGATTGGAAGGGACCTCAAAAGATCATCTAGTCCAATCCTCCTGCCGAAGCAGGAACACCTAGAGCAGATTGCAAATGTCATGGTATGTGTAAAAAACAAAGACAAAAATTGAGGTGCTTTAAATCTGCTGCTGTGATTTACAATCCTTTATTTATTTATTTTTTTCCTAATGGCCTTGCTGCTATTCTCCCTAAGGTGATAAATACAGAAATATTCTATTTTACTGCTAAAAAAAAATTATTAAATAATTGAGTTCTATGCAGCTTTCAAGAAATGCAAAGCAGAGTTTAAAAGGGAGAAAACTAGGCAAACCATATATCTAATAACAATGAAAAAAACGTATCTTAATGATCAGAAAAATATTGTCCCAAATAAAGCTGACAAATAAAGCAGACTACTGTAAGATTTACTGTGTGCTGCCCAAGTGTACACGTGGGCTCTATCTCCTGCCAGTATAAACTGGGGAGTCATCGACTGATATTGAAGGTATTTCATCCAGTTGCACTAAAAGAGAATTTGTCGCATGGACTGAAACTGAAAACAACCGGAATATAAATACTGCTTGAAAGGGCATTACAGTTCCTGACAATAAAGTATATTTCCTGCAGTAAAAGGCTGAAATTAATGTATCCTGTCAAATAAACGTATGACTTCATCTCTGATTTATAGATGATAGAATTATTAGGAGAGTAAGACATTGTCACAAAAAATTTTGTATCAAAATCTTTATGCACTGGCATTTTTAGGGCAATTATCAATAATTTCAGCTACACTAATGTCAACCTGGAATAATTCAACTGACTGTTGCAGAATCACACCTGTTTTAGGAACAGGTCTGTAATGCACAGAAACTGTACAGTTAAACATCCACTGACTGCAAAGGAAACAGATGTGGGCCCAGATGTGCATGGTGAACTCTCTGTTACCTGAGACATCTAATTATTTCCTCTATCTCAAAAATGATGTATCACAGCTAAAATAAACTTCAAGCTCTGTGCAGAAATTATTGCTTGAAGTCCTTGACTCTGTGTTATGAGACAGCTAAAACTTGATGATCCCAATGGTTCTCTCTGACCTCAAAATTATTAATCTCTTACTGGTAGAAGCATGAAAAAAGCCATCAGAAACAGCTTCACCTTGTCAAATGAAATCAAATTAAGTCAGTAGTGCTGAAAAAAAAAATATGGGGAAGGAGAGAGGAAAAGCTTAGGGTTTTGATCCAGTTCAGGGTAATATGGGAGCTGCATCACTGAACTGAGGTCACAGCCAGCTCTGTCACTGGCATGTATGGAGGCAGGTACTTCTCCTGGGAGAAGCATTTGGTAGAGCCCAAACAAAGATATACAAGAGAGGAGAATTGCCAGTCAAGTAAACACTTGAATATGACTGAGAAAGCAAGGAGATTTTGTGGAGCAATGGATATTTGTCAGGTGTGCAAAATCCAAGCAGTGTCTCTCCCTCAGGCTCTCTGTGCAGATACAAGCTCAGCCCTATTGGAAACCATAGCAGAGATGCTGCTGTGCCCCGGAGGGGTCTCAGAAGGAAAGGGGGGCTACTTGATGGAGAGAGACCCTTTATCAGGGAGTGTAGTAATAGGACAAGGGGTAACAGATTTAAAAATAGTAAATTTAGATTTAAATTAAATACTAGGAAGAAATTCTTCACTCAGAGGTTGGTGAGGCCCTGGCACAGGCTGCCCAGAGAAGCTGTGGATGCCCCATCCCTGGAGGTGCTCAAGGCCAGGCTGGATGGGGCCCTGGGCAGTCTGACCTGGTGGGAGGTGCCCATGGCAACGGGTTGGAACTGGATGGGTTTAAAGGTCCCTTCCAGCCAAAAATATTCTGCAATTCTATGGTTCTAAGATCCTAAGAGCACACCGAGAAGGAGCAGGTGGGAAACTTGGAAACTCCGAGGGGCAATGGATGAAGCATCCCCTTCCTGTGGCAACACTCCCTGCCAGACCATGGGAAGGTGAGCCCCAGCAGGCAATAACTCTCTGCCAGTTAAGGACATCCACATCTAGGGAGAAGCCACAGGAATGGGAAGGGGCTCTTTGCAGACTCAAAAGGCACAATCCAGCCACGGCGGGAGCTGGGACCTGGCTGCTGTGAACCACGGTGTGTGTGCCTGGTGTCGAGGAATGGGTAAGAAGCTGCAAAGCGCTCCATCCCGGCAGCAGGCAGTGAGCACTTTCCATATGACCCAATTAGCCACTCCATCGGAACAAATCAATAATGGCATTTTCTGGAGACAAGCAGGCAAGTGCTGCTGGCTCGGCATTGCGCTGCATGGGGAAATACAGAGGTGTTATCTCTGCGGAAAGCAGCATCCATGCCTAGCTTTGTCACTGCAGAGGGGATGAATGTGGCCAAGAGCCACTAGTTACTGCAGCATCATAGATTTTCTCCTCAGTAACATGCCATAGATCAATTTCAGGGCAGCAGTTTGAGTAAGGCAACACATGCAGTAATTTAATTTAAGAAAGGGGAGAAGACAATAACAGCCCTGTTGGGCTGACTCAAACAACAGGCCAAGTTGAGAGCAATTTTCTGATGCTGTGCTAATGACATTTGCTGACTGGAGGACCTCATCAACACAGGAAATGATCCAAATACCTTGCAGAAATACATGGATGCACTTGAGGCCTTGGGTAACAGAAATAAGACAGAGTTCAATGGTGTGAGAGCAGGACACTGCACTTTGGGGACTGATTCAGGATGTCCACTGAACATTTCTCATCTGGAACCTTGTTTTAGACTGTCATACTTTTTTTTCTTTTTTTCCCTGAGCCACAAAGTGATGTCTCTGTGATAAAGGCATACTTTGTTCTGGGCTACAGCTGTGGGCACCTTGCAGGTTAAGAAATAATAATGCAGGAATTTTGAAGATTTATTTATCTAATGCAAATGGCATGAGTTCTTTTAATGTCTGAAACTCTGAATGCTGTTGAACTGTAGGTAAGCTCTAGTAGGATCCCCTGTGTCAGGTGGATTGAACCCTGCAGTGTTCCATCGCTCCCACAAACAGGTCCTTACTCCTTTAGCAGACAGAAATCTGATTTGCATATGAAAAGATGGTCTTTACAAGCAATTACAAGAAATGCTATGGGAGCTTAAGAAAACATTTTCCAAATTTGAATAATCTGGGAAACCAAAATCAACCTAAAAGAACCTTCAGAAGATGCCACCAGAGTGTTGCTGTGGTTGCTGCTGAGGTTTTCAGAGTTGTTTCCCTGCTAGGACAACCCATATTTACAATTATACATCTCAAAGAAACTAGAGAAATGGAAGACAGTTTTCATGTAACTGGAGATTATTTGGACACCGATTGTATCCAAAGTATGACTGGGACAAGCAGGGATAGACAAAGCACTAAACAGGAGTTGCAGTGACTGGCACCAACACGTGTCATGCAAGGGAAACAAATAAATAAGGTTCAAGGAGATTCTTTCTCAGTCTCACTCTCTTCTGCCAACTTCTTGCACCTGCGCTGACTTCTGTTGCTCATCTTTTCTCTCTGATCCTTTCGCCTTATGTGTGGGCTGCAGGCATGTGTCTCCTGGCTCTCTGAGCAGGCAGGGCATCTCACTTACATCTCAGTAATCAAAGGAGATTTAGAAGCTATCAGGTAGGCTCGCTCCTTCAGAACCCTCGCAATGACAATGCCACAACACATGGATAGCTTTCAGGAAGACGGCTGCTGCTGGTGTAAGCTTTGATAATAGAAATGGCAGCTGAAATTTAAACTTAGACATTTCCAAGGGCCTCTCATCATCTGAAATTTTAAACTGCTGCCTGCAGCACTGTGGGACACATTTCTCTTAGCCAGGATGGCTTACTTTAGAGCAGTTTTGTGACATTCCCAGGGAGCACAGCACTGGTACAGGAGCTGTAAGCTAAAGTGATCATCACCCCTAAATATCTCACTGGGATCCACAGTTTGTGGTTTTGCCTGAGACCAGCCTCTTAGTTATGATGGATGAGTCTCGACTGGCAGGAGAACACAATGACCAGAATGTGGCCCAGGATCTTCAGCCGATATAGAAAGCATGGAGAATATTTAAGGATTGCTTAGGTTCTCCTAGCCATGTGCTTGAGAGGCACGCAATCCCTTTTCATACATTTCTTTTTGCCTCTTCTCCCGTGCAGTTGCACCCAAATCTACATGCATGAGGAGGAAGGCAATGTTGCCAAAGGGCTGCCAAATTCCAGGTCAGCCCACAACTTTAGAGTGAAGCAGGGTACATTTTCTTCTCTCGAGCAGTAAATATACATGCAGATTCTTTTTGTACATGCTAAAATATTTAAATATGTAAAAATATGGATTATAATTAGGGGAAAGTTAGAATAGATTTGAATGTTTAGCATACCCTTGGTAGATCTTGTTTCATTTCTGTATGATGTCCTCTACACAAAAGGATACGTCACCATAATTGCGCCCTTTCGGTGCAATCATGTAATTTTTGCTTTTGTTCACATTGTTCTTCCTTTGTGAGCTCTGCTGTGCGTATCGTGGCCATCCTGGAGGCAGGAGCAAAGGGCCACTGCAGAGATGGGCTTTGCAGGATTGAAGCTCCTGACTGGCAGCAGGGAAGTTTAACCCTCTGTGCCTTACAGGGCTGCCCTTGATGCAAAGCATAGCACAACAACACACAACGCTACATGTAGGGAGCTGGGTTTTAATACCAACCTTCAGCTGCAATAATAATAATTTCTCATGCAGTAACCTATGTGTTGATGAAGGGATTTTTTGGTGAGTTCAGAGATCGTACATCTTTGGAATGGGCACCACTATAAATGACAGATCCTTGAATCAATTAGGATATGTTCCCCACAGTCCTTCTCCTTATTGAGACATTTACAGCTCTGCTAATTTATTAGGGTTTTGCAGGAAAGCAAATATAAAGCTCATCATGAAGTTTTCCTCTCTGCTGTTGAGCATTTTCCTACTTTTATTTGTTTATTATGCCTACGTATTTTGAGTCTTTGAGCTGGAATTCTTTCACATGCACACATTTTCCTCTTTAGGAGTTTGACCAAAGTGAGTTCTGGATATCTGAACTTGCTTCTTATTGGGTAGTTTCAGCAGCAGGCCCCTAGGGTCTGTGCACAAAGGTTGAAAACCATTGTTCAGGGCTATGCACTGGGGAACTGCAGTGACCTGGAGCAGCTGCTTATCAAAGCCTGCAGAACACTAATGACAAAGCTAATTAGTATATTTCTCAACCACTTTCCTTCTATTTTGTGCACATGTTAGCAGTGAACTACATTATCTCACTGCAATCCAAATATTTCCTGGCAATATGACAATGTTAACCTAATATTTATTGAAAATTTCACAAAACATTGCAGTGTAGAAACTGAACACTTTAGTTTGTTTCTCCTACTTGTTCCCTCCCCCCCCGCCCCAGGTATTATCCCTAGTCAGTCTACTCACGCCCAAAATGTTTTTACATATTCCTGTTTTATGTACAGCTAGAAGAGGAAAGCAATGGACAGGACTTCACTGAAACTTTATAACTGAGCATACAACTGTCCCACAAAAAGCCAAAATGACATAACCACCGTTAGACTTGTGGCTTTTCCTATGCCTCCAGCACAGATCACTTTCATAAATGTATTCCTTAGAAAAGATATAAAATACTCCCTAAAAGTGTTTGCCAAAATTTTTACATCTCATTTTTTACTATCTAGATGTCTGCTCAATGGGGCTTGATCACAGAGTTTTCTGATTCCTTGCCCTCCAGCTCTCCAAGGACTTGTCAATGCCTAAGACCAGCTGGTAAGCACTAGCACTAACAAGATTTTTACAATGAAGCACCAAAAATTAAGGTTTAACAGCCGATTTGTGCCCATCTCCCTGGCATAAAGTCATTCCTTGGGGAATTTTTTTAGCACAGCCCTTCCCTAAAGACTCTTTTTCTTCAGATCTTTCTTTCCTTCAACCAGGAGACTGGGGATCCCTCCTGACAACTCAATCTGAAATGAGAGCTTTGAGCCAGTGCCTGCTGACACTCCGCAGATCTCCAGTGGCATCAGAGGATGTTGGATCAAGGCTGAAGGGAATGGAAAACATTAACCAGATCTGGTACATGTAGCCAAGAGATGAAGCTGGTAGGAAGGCAAGAATTGGAGGACAAAAAGAAAACCATTCCTGTAACAATATTTCTGCTCCATTTTTCACCAACACTAGAAAGCACACAGAATTTTTCAACCGTTACTGCTGAACGCTCCTGAAAATAATGAAATCTGAAATATCACAGCAAAGAACAAGAAACTATTTTTCCTTCTGAACACATTCAATTCTGTATCTTCTCACTTTCTCTGGCACATTGTCATATCAGCATCTGCCCAGCTTTATTTAAGAGAGCAACCTGGCCCTGCACTCCTGTTACAAAAATGAAACCAAGCCATTCCCCAATAATGCACGCTGAGAAAATCCACTGTCATAGTCAGACAACCTAAGATTCATTCTGTACCATTCCCATGATTCAGCTGAAAGTAAAAAAAACAAACATGCTCCTCTATGAGAAAGGGTTTAATTGCTCTTGTTAGAAGAATTAATCTAGACAAGCATGAAGGACACAGAGAAAGGGAACGTCTCTTGTTGGAGACTGAATTTGCTCTTCGATATGCAGGTGTAACTTCTTCTGAAGTTAATAACATATCAAAGGCAGGATAAGGCCATAGCACATTTGCATCATGAGCCATGGATCCAGAGCAAGGGTGGGAATGAATTTCATCTTGATAAGATGCAACCAACAAACATTTTAGTTGCCTACCTGCTCCATTTCTGTAAAAGTGCTCTGCTCTTCATCTTCCTCCTCAATATCAGACTCTCCCACAGCAATAGGAACACAAATGGACAGGTCAGGATTGGTCATAAAATCATCATTGTCTGTAATTCCCAGGTGTTTCTCCATATTTTTATTCATCCCATCCTCAGCGTGGTTCTCTTTGTGATTCTCCATGTCTCTGCCAAGCTCAACAGTTGTGTGACTGTTCACACAGTTGTTAAGGGCACCTGTATTCTGGGCAGCGAGTTTCATCATTGCCTTCTTTTCAGCTGTTGTCTTGGGATGCCGGAGGACGTTGCAGCAAAAATCCCACATCGTGTGTTTCACATACTGAAGACCCCTGTTGATCCGTGCAAAAGCCAGCTGCAGGTTGTTCATCTCTCCATCTTCATCTGGTGCCGAAAGGTTGTCAGCACTGAAAGAGCTTAGTAGCAAGGCAAGGAACAGGTTGAGCACCTGAAATGGATAAAGTTAAAAGGAAATCAATGTCCCTTAAATGTAGAGGGCAAGTGTTTGGTCTTGGAAGTGGGAGAGTTTGAGTCTTAGCTGTGCTGTAGTAACATCACCAGCACTTGCAGAATTGCCTCTAACTGCAGGTAGTTTCAGTGGGAACAGAGGTCTGTGGACTTTTCCAAAAACATTAATTTCAGATAGAGAAGTTTATCATGGACAATTACACACACTGATACTCCCTTCCCCTACTCCAGTATCCAAAAAGACAAAAGAAAAAAGGTAAAGCTCAGAAACTGAATGCGGGATAAAATTTTCCTTGGAAGCTGTATAGTGTAAAAATTCTCATAAGTGGCGGTATAATGAATTTCCTTTCATTGCTAGCATTCTATTTTGGAGAAAATCACATAACAATTACTGACATCTAGAAATGGACTGCTTATATGTACAAAAATTATGGGAAGAATGTTTTCAGGACCCTTTTGATTTTTCATCAGTGTAAATATTGTTATTTATATTTCTCAGTACATAATGATACACATATACATAGCACTTCACTTAATAATATATTTGGAAACTATTCTAAACATCTGTATGCAATTTTATGGATACTCTTGATTTAAATAGACTCTTGGCTTTGAAGAAAACTTATTGCAACTGTGAACAAACACCAAAAAGAACATATAGCTTCAAAACATTTGCCCTGCAGGCAAGAAGTAGCCATTACAACCAGGATTAATGTGGCTAAAACTGAACATGGCTCACCCTGCAAGCAGGCTTAATCACGGAAATGCTGCTACTAATCAGGAGAAAGCTGAAGATACTCACATGTGTATGGTAAGCACCAAAGTGAACCAGAGACTATAAATTGGCTTTCTCTTACTCCTACAACATCAGAAATGCCTACCTCCACTTGTGGTGAATTGCAAGATTAGATACAACCACACATTTCAGAAACACATTTGATGATTTAAACTTCCTTTTGCCTTCTAATGTGTTTTTTTGTTTGTTTGTTTGTTTGTTTTTCCCTCCCCTCAGTAAATATATTTATATCCAATAAATAAAACCAGTTTCTTCTTGAAGGCCATTCTCAGTAATACATCTTGCAGGTTGATTATCAGCTGCTGCACATGGCACATTATACCTGCATGTGGTCCAAGTAGGAGTGAAGTACAGCTTTCATGCCAGAGTTACAAGGACAAGAAACTCACACTGGAGGGAGATGTCTGGGATGATGGGAATGATGCAGAGATTGACACAAAACCGGTATCAGCTAAAATACATTAACTCAAAATAACCTAGGACCAAACTGCCTGCTATCAGCTCAGCTGCTGCCTGAACAAGGCTGATGGCTGTCAGCTCTGTGGTACTGCAAGGAAGAGCTGAGTGTTGCAGCACTTCTGCCATTGTAGCAATAAAAGGGATTTTTGTGAAGATGTTTTCTGTGTGATCTCTTAATGCTATGGGAATTACTTGCAAGTCCCCTGGCTTCTGCCTTTCTCATCACATTTTAAACTGATAAAGTCTGCTAGCCTACCATAAGAAGTATAAAAAATACTTATATTTAACTGGGCCTTACCAAATAGCCACAACCTTTCGCTGTTCCCTCCTGAACCTTTTCTTTCAAATAGTCGGAATATATGAGATGGAATTTTTCAGACTAGCTTTTTCTTAATCACTCTGGTGACACTTTATTTGAAGTGTCCTGTTAGGACTGTTTCATAACATACTCATTGCAATCACCATGATTATAAATGAAAGCAGTCAGTAGCACTGCAGATACCCATGTCCATGACGAACTATTGAATACAGTAATGCCTTCCTGAGCATGGCCCTGCTCAAAAGTAAAGTGAGATTAAAGATAATTGTTTCTTAGCTGGTCTATCATATTGGAGAGTCACTGACAGCTTGTGTGGATCTCCTCTTAATCACTGTTGTAGTCTGGTACAAATCAGGATTTCATCTCATACCCCATTTGGAGGCATTGTGAGCAATGTTCTCCGACGGGCAGTTGAACACCAGGGCACTGGCTATATTGCCAAGCTGGTGGCAGCCCACCAGCAAATGAGTTACTGGCACAATGGCTTTATCCATTTTCAAACAAATTTGATAGAGGGATGAGGTCTCAGAGATAACCAATTTGCTACAAGCGTCCTGAAAATAAGAACCTGGGCAGAGGAAAGGCACTGCCCAGGCCACCAATGCAGACAGAGCTTGCAACAAGCCATGGCAGCAACCTAGGGACAGCAGCAACCTAGGACATGTGAAGGAGTGAGAGGACAGAAGACAGAGAAACACAGAACTAAAGTTTCTGGACAGTATAATTTCAATTCAGTTACTTTAAAAGAGTTGTCTACTGGTGTCTGAGGCTGAGACATTTGCACCGTACCTGCAGGAGATGTGTGTACTCCTAAAGCTGCAGCTATCATCCAAGCAAAGCATGGTGGGTTGTTGCAGCAGGCACCAGACTGTTTAGGGAACTGACACGTGCTTCAAGGACAGCAGCCGCCTCCAAACTCAACCACTAAATCTTGGTGATCTCATGGAGCATTTAAGCCCATTTCAATTTAAAGAAATTCACATTATAGTCAACAGAGCCTGACCAAACAGCAAGTGACCACGTTAGAGGCTGCATTTGCCTGTACGTAGCCATCTGGTGCCAACTGACCCTAGCACAACCAAGCCATACCAAGGCAACTTGGGCATGTGGTAACTTGGACCAATGCCACACACTATCAATGCTGCATCTAGTTGGAGGCCAGGGTGGATACCCTACAGTATCCCCAGTGGCACTAGACAAAACTGGGTCAAATCCCATATCTCCACAACCTGTTGTAGTAGCATACATAAATACCTCCATGTAAGAACACAAATGTTGATATCTGAAGTTGAATTTCATCCTACACTCAGTTCTGCTGTGCACAGAATAACTTGTTTGAAATGCCTTGTTTTATTTTCCATATTTATTTCAGATGTCAAACTACTGTTACAGAGGTCTATTCAGATACACTTGCAGGTGTGTATAATAGGTAGCGATATACGTACTGTTGTTATTTACCATGGATTATCAAGGCAATGTTGTTTGCTTCCCAGAAATGCAGCTGACATCTCACACAAATAACTACTTGCACTTCATGCTTTTAGCCAAAAATAAACCTCAAATATCATTCTCTCTTTCCTTTATGAGCAGGTAACCCCAGAGGTGTATTGCTGGGTGTTCAAATAGAGTGAACTACCATATAAGCATTTTATGTTTACTTCTCCCTCCCATTTCACTGTACACTGCATTTTCTAGAAAAATGTATTTTCAACCCATGACACACCACATTTCCCATAAAAAGTTACTAATAATATCCAGTTCTCCTGGTTGCTAATGCAATGCTTTCAGTTTAAGTAAAAGCAAACTAAAGACTAATTCAGTTTTCAAAAGCAACGGTAGATTTGCATGCCCATCTGGATCCCCTTAGAAAGGTATCTGCTTTCCAATGACACAGAACATCCAGTCTCTGAAAGCAGGTTGCTTTTTTGGTCTTTGAGGTTAAGAACCAAATGACATGCACTCAAAGATACCCCAAATCCTTTAGTATAGTGATGTTAAGCATTTACCCTAATGACAATACACCATGCTTTCATAGGCCTTCTCACTTCTAATGCCTTTCCAAAGCAAGCTACTCTGGTTATGCCATTATAAGGCACAAAGGATCAGATTCATCCAGCCTAATGTCAGGTGCTTCCCTGAGATGTTGATCTGGAGGAGTTTTCTAGGATGTCTGTAGACGATGGAGCCAGTTCAACAGCCCAGGAGACGCTGAAGAGGTGAATTGGCTCTGTTGGTGCCTACCAAAGGCTAGGCTAGCTTGGGTCCTAGGTTAGTATCTCAGTGAAATTGAGAAATTGAGTTTGGGAACTTACAGATGCAGAGCAAGTAACTAACACAACTTGCCAAACCCAGCCAGGTGTCCAGAAAGCCCTTCTGGATGCCAGCCTGGTGCTCCAGGTCAGCAGTAGCCAACATTTATAGCCAGGTAACATTCACCAGGTGAGAGGAGAGCACGGGATGCTTCAGCCCCACCCAGAACACAGATAGACAGCTTAATTTCAGATGACACCTTCTGATCAAACCCTCTTTGAAAACATCTGTCTGCAAACTCTGGAGCAAAGGTGTGTGACTACTGCCTCATTTCCCTTCCATTCTTGTATTTACCTTGATCTGGAAAAAAAAAAAAAAACAAAAAAAAAAAAACAAAAAAAAAACAGAAGGTTGTAAATCTTTATGTATTTAACCTTCCTTCTATCATTCAGTCAAACAATGTGCAGCCCCTGCAGTCATCCTTTGCTCCTGTGTATTGATTCAGCAATGTGTTCACAGCCCTGCGCTCTCACTGGGATCACTGAGACAGAGGGCATTTGGCCCCTTGCTCAGCGCTGCCCTGAACATAGGCTGAAAACTCACTGGTAAGTCTAAGGCCATTTCACAGCAGATTTAAAATCATTCTATTTTTCATTAAGCTAGGGTCAAGAAAAATGTTGCACCTGTACAAACTCAATGGCAGGGTTAAACCATCTCTGAGGCATGGTTTTCAGCTGATAGTCTTGTTTGATTGCAGGGGATCTGATATGAGCTCACCTTTGTGGCTTCTCGTGTAACAAGATCTTTCCTGACAGCACACTGCCAACAAAGTGAGGCAGCTTGATCTTCAAATCCTCGGTCCTTTTCTGTGCACTAGGTTTGCACAAACTTTCACGCTGAGCAGTGACTAAGGCCAGATGTTCTCATTTGCCTGGACCACAGTAAACAAGTCCTAGCAGGCTGCAGTCAGACATGTGACCTTTGCAGGAGGGACGATTCACAAACCAGAGCGGTCCAGGAACTGCTCTCAAGAGCAATTATTTGCTTGTAAGCCCACAGGACCCTCCAAACAACTGAAAATACTCAGACTGGAGATGTGTACTGTCATCTCCACTGCAGAGACAGAGGATAGGAAGGAGAGTTGAGGGCAGCTGTGAGGACCTACATCGCCTAAGGGTGCTTTCCTGTCAAAAAGGAATCTCCCAGGAGCCAGATAAGCATTGTTTTCTATGACAACAGGGTCTAGAGCAGAAAACGTGCTGAATCAGTGAATTCTGTCATTAAAAAAAAAAAAAAAGGCACTTAAACCAAATTGTAACTCTGTGGCAGTACATTGTCACTGCTGTCACTCAGAGCATGGTGAGGTACTTAGTGGGATCATGACTACTCATCAGGTAGTTTTTTTTTATGGATAAAACTGGGCCTGAGCACCTCAACCTATTAAAAACCACTTCTCCTGCAGCATCTGTTAGCATAGACCAGCAAGAAGAGCTTCAGGCAGTCTGACCAGTACAAAACACTGATTTTCTTCCTTCTTGTTTGTCTTCTGATGGCTGTGGGCATCTGCACTCTTCTTTTGTCAGTACAGGTGAGAAAGATGCACTTCTCTCTTTAGAGACCTTAGCAAGTCTAATATGTGTGTACCAATCATTTTATTTTGTTTACTGAGCCAAAATCCAAGAAGCTGCAAAGAAAAAATGCTCATAAAGGGGCTTTTACTGCATCAGTGAAGTATGAGATCTAAGCTTAAGCCAGCGGCCTGCAGTAATAGGTCATCTAGTCCACCTCCCTTTCCTTGGAAGAACATTCTCCAATCCTTTGCACTTTTTCATCCTAGGGCAAAGTTTACCAAGAGAGAATACTTCTGCAAAAAGCAATTTACATGACCAGTTATTTTCTGTATTCCGCTTTCTATTATTTCAGCTATTCGTGCTGGATAAGAGGCTTATAGCCTCTCAGCCCAGTTTCTCTTTATCCTGTATTCAATTCATAATCCTGGGCTTGGATATCTTAGTTTCTTCCAGTCAAAATGATCATGATACCACAAGTATGGCAGGAGGCCCTTCCGGCTGGGGGTAGGCAGGAAAAAACACAGGTTGGATAAGAATGGACCTTCTTGTTTGTTGCCCAAGATCAGCCAGGAAATGAGGATATGGAATTCCTGCCTTGCCATGCAGCCTCCTTAGTGGACTGTGTTTGGTCCTACAAGGGGCTAGTCGTTTTACATGAGATATTTTTGTGGGATACATCATACCAATCTGTTGCAATGGAATTTTTTTTTTTTTTTGTATCAACTCCATGTTAACCTGTTTGATAAATAACAGGTTTACTTGCTTAAGAAAAATGAAAGTTAATGAAAACAATGCAGCAAGTTCAGCTTATTTGTCATGTAAGATCACTAAACTACTTCATGATGACAATGAAAGCAGATGTTCTGCATGGGAAAAAGAAAATGGAGGCAGCATGATAGCATTAACTCATACGTATGCAAATATAGAAGTGGTTCTAACTTCAATTATTCCATGTGAAAGATTCCTATTTTCACTAACAAAGAGAAGAAGGCCTGATTTTTCCCCTAGCCTCACAGCTACTTTTCCCTGCCTGCACAGAAGAGCGCTCACAGCCAGCAAAGCGCAGCTCTGGGTTAAAGGCTGGTGGTCACGCATGCCTGTCAGAGGCAGCTGGGCTTCCACTGACAGGCAAGCTACTCTGAGTCCATAATATTAGACAAGCCTAGGCGCAACGTGTCTCACTGTAAAACTGATATCTGCACAGGCGAGATGAAAAGGAGGAGTAAAAGTGTCTTTGCTCCTCATTGACTGTGAATATGAAGGGTGGCTGATGCAGGTGTGGCTACCTGCATGGCAGACTAGAAGCCAGGTGAGATGAATGGCTTCCCCCAGCCCACTGCCATCCTTGTGACATTTACTATAAGGCTAATTGGAGTTTTGCTGACCATCGTCCATTTTGGGTATTGACATTATATTTTACTGCAGTTTCTGTGGCCTATTTTGTGCCTGATTGCCTTTAAGTGGTACGTGGCAGAGCAGCGATGCTGGATGGCAGCTGTTCTCACCCATGTTCAATGGTGTTTGCATGGGTGGAGAGAACGGCCACCCTATTCCTCTCAGGGCTTGAAGGGGTATGTATAATTGATGGGCCAGATTCCTCAGTGCTGTTCTCAACACTTTACAAAGGAAGAAATCTGCCTGAGTAATGGAAAGGTAGATTAGTGCCATTAAGTACACTCCACGGCACCTTTGTGTCACATAGGAGTTTTCTGAGGTCATTTTAAGCTGCCATTCATCTCTCCCTGTTTTCAGTGGAGATATAAAGCTGAGCAAGCGCAAGGGTATGCCAGACCTGACATGGCTACATCCGAGAGCAGGCAGCAGGCAAAGGCCACTATGTAAAAGTTGCCCCTGGTGTCAGCCTGACCTGGTGACCCTCAGGATGGAAATGTCCCTCAGAGTGGGAGGTAGGGTGGGGAGGATGGAATTCCCATGTTGCTACATCTTTCTGATCTGCTACTCACTGTGCGGGTGAAAATCTGCACCAAACAGTACCACTCCAAGCGCTAGTCACAAACAAATGAATTAAATTTAAATGTCTTCTTTGCTGATGGTTCTTTGAAGGTAAGCCCATAGAAATCTGTAAAGACAAGCATCTGGAAACCAAGTGCTCCCTGATCTGAAAATCTGAGCCTCCACGTCTCATTTGGTGATGTTGAGCAGAGGCTGGTAACATCCCTCCACTGCTAAAGCCACAGAATAAACCAAACTTGTTCCCACAGGCTTTTCATCAGGTATCACAATGACACTAACTCACCAGCGTGGAAAGAGCTCTACCAGGGCTTCTGAAGACTTCTCAAAACAGCGTAGCCAGACAAAAAGTGTTATCAGACAAGTCCAGTTGCAAACCTCTCCCAGAAAGACAACTGTGTCCAAGATGTTAAAGGCTCAACATACCCCAAAATCCTTAGGGAAGCCTAAGAAAGTTTACTCCTTGCAAACCAAGAGTCTAAAATTATTTTTGGGCTACGTAAATCGAAGCATTCTGCCTGGAGGACTGGAGATCAACAGAAAGGTAATTCCCATTCAACCTGGCAGAAAACATTTGGGGAAAGGTAAGCAATGGAAAACCCAAAGGAGAAATAGCAGAACTAGCAGCAGAATAACGGGAAGAATGCCAGTGATAATGGCTGCAGTAAGGAATGACTTCCCTGCAGCCTGTGTATTACACCAAAATACAACAATATGAGGGCAGGCCTAGAGACTAGAAAACTAAATCAGAGACTCAAGAAATAATTAATATCAGCTTTTTTATTTAACAGGGAGGGGAACACAACTTCCTTTAAAATATTTTCTAGACTATTTCCCAGGCTTGATATTATAATTGTGAAAATACATTTTCCTATGAAGTTTGAAAAGGATGCCTATTTAGTGAATTTGAGGAGGATCTGATTTTGCATTCTGCAAGTGCAGATTCCTGGGAGGGCAAAACAGAGTGACAGAGCTGCCTCCCAGCCAGGAGGGCCTTCTTCAGGAAAGGCACAAAATAGATTTCTGTTAGTAATTTTGCAGTCTGCATTCTCCTGCCTTCCAAGCACACAGCTGCTCTTGCAGCTTTGACATACCTGTGCTGGAGAAGACAGCTGGCTCAAATGCAGGACAAAGCCCAACTTAAAGGCACTGAGCAGGGGACGGGGGTTGGTGGTGCTGCTTACATATCACAACGAGACCCACCCCACATCTGCAAACAGAAGGGAGGGCAGAGAGGTGCTGATGTGCATGCCTTGTTGTTGGCCTAAAACGTGCCCCATTTGCTCCACCACCTCCTGCTTCTGCCTGCCAGCTGCCTGTCCCCTGCACTTCTTAGTTCCTGTTAAAGCCCCAGGGGAGGAGGTTCCCTTGATCTTTAGTAGGGGAGGCAATGCATGTCCTTGCTTCTCATAGTGGATCTCTACAGGATAAAGCTGGCTCTCAGCTGTGCTTTGCAGAGAAGCATTAAATATATATACAAAATAAATATATATATACAGGAAAAGCACTTTGTGGAGGACTGGCTACCCACACACTTCAAATCAAGTCTGTGTTCCACCATACGATCAAAGCAAACTGTTCTTTACAGACACGATGACCTCATCTTCAACAAACTTCTTATGTCAGGAAACACAAAAGATGTTTTGCTGATGTAGAAATTTGAAAGTGATTTTATTTATTAATTGCTTGCTGTGTGCCTGGCTGAAATCTCAGCAACTGAGGCCACTCAAAATCTTTTTTTTTAGTGCAATATGGACAAAAAATTGGGGAAGCAAAGTAGAAAGTCTGTGGTGAGAGTTGTTCATAAAAGCAATTTTATGAGTTTATGCTCATTGCCAGTCTGCTGAAGAGAAGAGAGGAACTGAGAGCTAGGCAGCTAGACTGTTTGGTGATCTAAAACTTGCATCTGCAGTAGTAAATAAAGACAAGCCAAGGCCTGTTCTGCAGCCCTGAAGGTAAGCAGCCAACTTCCCAACCCCACTCTGCCCCAGGCAGGGCTGCCTCATGGCTGCTGCCCACCAAGGCTGTCCCCAGGCACCAGCAGGGACAGGGGAAGCAAGGAATGTGCTAACCAAGACAGACGAGGGACTCATAATGTTTGAGTTTATGCCCTGGAGAGTTTATAGATAGCCACCTGCCCGGGTTTTCAAACAGAGAGACACGAGCAGACGTTTTGCACTTGCTGAAGATCCTAGAAATGGGATGGCGTCCCAGCTAAATATGGGATGTGAGGTTAAAGGAGAGGAGAAGGGATGTGGAAGTCCTCCTGGAAGAAACACTCGTATGAAGGAGTTTGGAGCACAAGGAGCACAAGGATGATTTTAGCTCAGCAGCTGCAACAAACAACTATGCCACCATTCCTAAGCACAAATGTAAGTGCCTTTTTCATCTCCATAAAAATTCGGAATGAAAAATATCAACCTATTTAACAGTATATTCAGTGTAAGCCCTAAAATCAATTAGCATGTACTCATCTCTGGAGAAAATATGACAATGATCTACTTGCCATGCAAGTGCTAAGTGGAGAGACACAGATATGAACACGCACTGTGCATGGAAAGATCAATTTCAGTCTCTTTTAAATATCACACACTTCCTAAGAAGGTTAAGCCTGTCATGACTACCTGATTGTTTCACATATCACTTTTAACAAGCTATTTCTAGAGGCAAGTGTTAGAATGAACTGCTCACGGTACAGTTTTGGTAGGGCCAAATAATCAATATTTTTAACTGTTTTAAACAGAAGGGTGAGACGTTATGAGTAACTAATAATGTATCAGATTTGTACCACCTGGTCTGTTTTAACATTAAACTTTGCCCTTGCCTCAGCGCATGCAAGGAGGCACTCTCTTGTCATTGCCCTCTCAATGACATCCAGACAACTCCCACAGTGACATTAATAAAAAGAGACACACTGAGTTGTACCTACCTTTGCACACTCTTGTCCAACTAAATTTAACTCAGTGTCTTTTAGGTTTTTAATAACTACACTGCTATTAGCCAGAACTTAAACACTGACAAAACCCTACTCACACAATTAACCAAGCACAGATGGAGTACAAAAAGAGGCAGTATTTTATCATACTGATGCCTACTACACTAGCAGGGTGGAAATATTATTTTATTTTATTTTTGAATGTCAGCTCCTTTTCAAGAACCAGACTAATCTAAATCTCAACAGACAATTTGCTATATTCACAAATAATATATACATGCACAGGTATATATTGTGGGTCCTATTAAAAATATTATCGTCCCAGTGCTTCATAAAATGGAGTCAATACATCTGACTTGAAAACACAAGTAGTACTAAAAGCATAAAGATAGTTGCCAAGGGGCAAGTTTGTTGAACTAATGCATTAGCATTATTCTTCCTCCATATTTCTAATAATTCTCCCACCCATGAAGGTGAATGGGACCCAGTTTCATATTCCCTTATGTACATACCTACAGAAGCGCACTAGCACTAAGAGACTTCAATCTTCTGTGATACATAGCAGTGGCTCATTTATAGATCAAAAAATAATACTTTGAAATTCAGCTGATAAAATCCACACCAAAGGCCAAAACCTGTCATAGGACACCATTGAATCTGGTATGCATTATTTTTCTGGGGAATTTCTTACTTCGTAAGTAAAAAGAAAGCCCTGGTCCAGGTTTGTTTTCAACCTGCTTTGAGCAGTATCAGAAGCAGAAGCTGTTCAACAATTTGTATTAGAATTTTAGCTATTTACATTTAAAATACCTACTTTTATATGGATGCGTATTTCAAGGAAATAGTTGGTAGATTTTGACACTTTTTCAGCATGGACATCAAATAGTACCTTTGAAACAGGAACTAAAAACACTTGTCCCCTAAAACAAGATTCTTGCTCAGATTTAGTCACCAAGTGCCAAGATCTAACTCTTCAGGAGAAACAACTGAGCCTGTGGCAGGATGCACAAACTCATAAATCTGTAGTGACACCAGGAAGGAGATTGCTTTTTAGAAGAACATTTGGAAAGCAGTTTATCCTCCCATCTGTTTCCAGGTGCATTTCCCTCACCTCTCTTGGGCAATGCAGTCTTAAACCTCCCAGCCTGGAATGGACTCTACTTAATCTGCCATAATAATGCCACAATGGCATTTTTGAAACCCAGCAGTTTTTGATGGTCCATCAAAAATATCCTGACTTTAATTTCCCCAGGTTTTTTAGCACGATCCTCTAGTGTTCCATGTGAGAGAGGGATATATCCACCCAATAACATCATTGTTTCTGTTGGCACTGATAAATCACACCATTTTAAAAGCTTTGAGCCTTAAGCAAAGGTTTATTTCTAACTAAACTAACCTACAGATGGATGCAGGCTTTCCACCTTTGCTAGAAGTCACCAGAGGTAACAGGACTGATGGATGGCTGGTGTCGGAATTTTTTTGATTCATCATATGATGCCATCTGTTTCTGGTGGGTCTTTCATTCCTCTTAAGGGTGTTTAAAACTTGAGTAGATATAGCCAGACGTTTGCTCAAAAGTATCGCCTACCTGACTGTTCTGCTTCCTGGACAGTGTTCAAGCAAGGGTGGATAATTGGGCATACAAACAGCAGAAATTGCTCTGGGACACATAGGCTATGTCAGTAACTGACATGAAAAATATGAAGGGAGAAGCTGGGAAAAGTGCTGTGGTTTGGCTACTTTCCTCTGAGGTCTGGATTTTCTGGTATTCCACTAAATGTACCTGCTGCCAGCCATGAGCATAAATCAGTGGAAGCAAAAAGGATGGTGATACTCTGACAGTTGTTTTGACTCTATTTTGCTTGTGTCCTGAAATGTGCTTATTCATGTATTCTGGGCTGCACTTCTGCAAAGCTGCACATGACTCGAGGAGGAAAATTCACCTCACAAATAAGTGTCCAAGCTGACAAGACTGACTTCTTGCTAACATTCCCCTTGGCTCCCCAGCTCCTTCTGGACACTTTCGATCTCTCCAGCCCTCATCTGCAGCATTCCAGCTCTCAACACGGCTCCTGCAGCTTTCAGACAAGTCCCCCTCTGACCCTGCACGCCACACGCACCCTGCTCGCCGCTTTGCAGCTTTTGCCTGTCCTGACACTGACCGTTCCTGACATGCCTATTCTCTTTCGTTTGTCCATTGGCCCTCCCAGCTGATGTCACCATAACAGAAATGAGCGTTTCTACAATGCTGAGAGCTACTGAGAGAGCAGATAAGGTGAATAAGGACACGGACACAGCCGGGCAGAGAGAGTGGCGATGCTCATGCAAGTGTTGGGATAACCTGAACTTTGAATTTCCCATGGATGCAGGAGTGTCTTATCCCCTCTTCCTTCCATTTTGTAGGAAGGGGAACTAATGGGCCAAACTTTGTCTCAACCACCTGCTTGGTGGCAGAAGGACAAAATGCAAAGCTTAAGTACGCCGACCTCTATGGTGGTTTGCAAACTGAAAAAAAAAAAGACTAAAACATTGTAACTGTAACTTGTAACATGTCCTCCCCAAACCTGCTTTAATTTCCAGCAAGCAGATGTAACCTAGTATTTGCAACTAGAAGGCACACAATATTTTACAATTCCAGTTCATTCATTTTAATCATCAGCTGAACAACTGCAATATAACTACATTTCCCCCCAAGGAGATTAACCTTTATTCGCAGAGTAGAAATCTTCAGTGGCCCCCATGAATAAAAGCATGTTTGTCATTAAGTACAAAAATAATTACTTGATTCAGGTCTGCAAGTGTGGCTGCAGCTCTTGAGTTGTACATTTCTCTAGAGAGAGACAGTAAAAATCTTTGAAAATGTGATTTGTATAAAATTTGAAAAGAAATTAAAGACATAGCTAGAAATGTGCTATCATAGGTCATCAGTGCTCCATTTTCTTTCATTTATTGGTGGAAGAAATTTTAATGAATAAGGCTTCATTCCTTGGGGGAAGGCAACCATAATCACCCTGTAAAAAGCTTCACTGTCTTGAAACCCCCCTGTGTAATGCTTCATGTCTCCTAAAATGGCGAGAATCTTGACGTAGCTTCCCTCAGTGATAGTCCCTTCATTTCAGGCAGAAATATAAGCTTCATCCAAAGACTTCCTTTGTCCATCTTAATACACTTCTGCTGTCTGAGCTCTTGAAATGCAAAATTGCTATCCACTTTTACCTAGGCCTGTTAGATGCCTAGTTATTTTGCTATTACTCGTGATTTTACCACCAGGGACAGTGATAGCTCTCTATATCCATTTCATTTAAAGAGAAAATCTGACACATTACCATAAACCTCTTTCAAGCCTGGCTGTGATCTGCTGAGAAATCGACAGTGATGGAGATATATCAGTATTGGGTGAGACAGAACTTTACGGCTACTCCTACACTAATAAATTAAATGTGCCCAGAAACATTTTCTCATGCTGAGTACAATTGAAAAAGATCATCTTGCTCCACATACCCAGTGCTGACCACAACCTCCCAGCTGGGGTAGTCCCTTGCCTGTGAACATCTCCTGGTACATCTGCATGTTGGCCAGCTGAAGGATTCCTGCAGGCTGGGCTTCTAATCTGTCTACACAGGGTCACATACATCACATTTTTTGTTCCTCAATCAGAGATCATGATGCTGAAATGATAACACTCCCCAACTGACTCTAAGAAACAGCTTTATATTGAAACAAGTCTCCTACAGTGAAGATGACACGAGCACCCTTGTCTTACACATTTATACACTACACTCGCAGCTACCTCTCTTGAGGTTTTTGGTGGTTTTT
>VXAV01002113.1:953281-964829 GCA_013399715.1 Alectura lathami | reverse complement strand
CTACATAAACAGTAAGCCCATTAGAGCCACATCGTCAAAGACGGTCTGTAAGCTGAACAGGTGAAACATCTCCACAGTGACTGCAAGCCAGCAAAGCACTCCATAAGATCTCAACAGGGAAATACAATTCAGCCCTAATAAGTTCAGAGCTTACGTAAGCCTTGCGTATGGGATGGGCTATTCAAAAGGCAAGCAAGGAAGTGACTTTACTGTAAACATAACCTGCAGCCTCCTAGAACACACAGGCTAAACACATTTGAAACTCTTCTCAACGACACCGTGCTAGCTGTGAGGTTCACCAGTTCTGGACCAAAAATGAATAGTAATAAAAATATGTCCTGGAGTGGTGACAGTTAAGGTGATACTCACTCCTGAAAACAGATCTGGATTCCTTTAAGTCTCACCAATGTCTTAAGGAATAAAATCATTATAACAAGCCTACGTTCATTTTTTATGCTAAAACATTACCTGTCCTCCTGCAAAAACAGTAAGCCTCTGTTCCTAGTTAGCAATGCGATGCTACTAATTTTGTACTGGGAATACGAACTTTGCCTTGGAACGAGGCACAGTTTTAGTTTCTGGATAAAAAGGCATCCATCTGCACACACCCGGCAGGAAAGGGAGAAGAAACCATCTGGACAACTCACCACCAGGTTTCCTATCACCATGACCAACAAGAAGACAAGAAGGCACAGGGGCTGCCCAGCTACTTCCATGCAGTCCCACATGGTCTCGATCCACTCCCCGCACAGGATTCGGAAGATGATGAGGAATGAATGGAAGAAATCGTTCATGTGCCACCGCGGCAAATTGCCAGTCGTGCTTATCTTCTTCACATTGTCCAGGTAGCTTTTCCCAAAAAGCTGCATTCCAACCACGGCAAAAATAAAGACAATGATTGCCAGCACCAGGGTGAGGTTCCCGAGGGCACCCACTGAATTACCGATGATTTTAATAAGCGTATTTAAGGTTGGCCAGGACTTTGCCAATTTGAAGACTCGCAGCTGTGAACAAAACATAAACAACAGTGTCAATTCACAGAAGCAACGGACATTCCAGTTGATGAATGGGTGGGTAAAACACGAAACACGTTAAATGCCACCGTACAAGGGGATTTTAGCTGCACTTCCTGTTAACCTCACTACGTCTATTAATAAAATATCACTTGTGCTTCTTCGATGAGAATTAAGCATTCAGGGCCTGTGCTTTGCCCTATTAGACAGTTGTGCTTTTAGAGGCTCAATTCCCTGGTATCAGAGAGGTCACGGAAGGAGGAAGTCTCAGGTCTTAATATCTTCTTTCACGTTGCATTTCCTCCTTAAAATAAACAGGCATCTGGGGGAAGTGGGCAATGGGAGAAGCAGTTCCTCTGTGTTTCAGAGCCAGCCTCAGCCAGATGCTGTTAGCTGTTAGTTCCCAGAGTGAAAATCACCTCTGTGCCAGGGATCACGCAGTCTGGGCACAGCCCACGTCCCACGTAAGACCTATTTTAAGGATGTAAATGGTTCCTAGTGCTTATGCTGTGTTTTGAACTAAAAGTTTAATTTCAACTCCATTGAAGAGGCATTCACCTCCATTGAAGTGCTCAGAAACTGACAGGAGACTCTCACGACCCAGCAGCAGCAGCAAAAAATTTGCATTTTTGAGCAGCATGGAGAATTTTGGNNNGTGAGCAGCATGGAGAATTTTGGAAAGCAAAATACAAACAACAACAAAACAACAACAACAAAAAAAAACCTAGTCTTCCTCTAAATGTAACCATAAGGGCTTATTTTCCTGGTCTTTCAAGTTATGAAGCCATATCATGGCCAGAATGATTAGCATGGACATCCTGGTACATGAAGTGCAACACAAATGTCAGGCTGGCAAGGAAACTACTTTTCTGTTCCAATATGCAGACAGTCTCTCATTAATCGAATGCCACTATCCCATGCATAACAAAGGAGCTGACAGCTAAGGAGTTCCGTGAAAGACAGATGCTGTGTTATGCTGATCAGTTCTAGAAAAAAAAAAAATCGCTCCGTGAATAATTCAAAGACATTTTCTTTTGACAACGTTTAAAAGAATGGTGGCATGTTTATAACATAATTTAGGAATAACATCTTCCAAAACGACATGTTTCTAGCTCTTGTATTTTTTTGGGCTATCACTTATCTGCTGATTGTGCTAACAGGTGTACAGGTATAAAATGGCAGATTTTTATTACAAATTGGATCTCAAACATTTTAAGTGTGATACAAGTACCTGGCACAGCTAGAAGGAATCAAATTATGTTCTCATTTACCCTGATGTAAATCTGGAACAATTCCATTTATCCCGCAGCCTATAATTAGTGTCATGTAATGTTTACCAGTTTGCAGCAACTGAAGTCTTTATCGGTGGATGCATTTTTAAGAAAATATGTTGTGTCCATCTCAGAGTTTATACTTAATGCAAGGAGAGGGGTAAGAGAAGAATAAGACCGTTACCAATCGAAAGGAGCGTAAAACAGACAGGTTTCCCATGCTGGATAAACCCAGTTCCATCAGACTCAGTATAACAATTATGCTGTCAAAAATATTCCAGCCCTGTTGAAAATAGTAGTAGGGGTCAAGGGCAATTACTTTGAAGATCATTTCTGCCGTAAAAATCCCAGTGAAGACCTGCAGAAAGAAAATACAAAGTGAAAATGACCTTCTAAGCACCCCTTCTTTTCTGCCGACTCTCCACAGACACAGGTGAACACAGCAGAAAACCAAGAACATTTTACAAGCAAACGCTTCATTTTTCATGGCTGATTCTTTATCACTGTTACAGCTCTGGCTTTGTCTGGTCTTTTCACAATGATGCTTGATAGTGCTGTAAGCACGCTTCGATGTCTGGGTTCGAGCCCTTGGTGGGGACAGACTTTTCCAGTTTCCATCGCCTTCAGTCTTTGGCATAGTCTCAGCGGTAGAAAAGAAAGCATAAAGGTGCCTTTTACAAAGGTTAAGTCTATTTCAGTGGAGAAACCTGAATGAATGGAGTGGGAGTTTTAAAGGGGTATTTGGGCTGCAGTGTACTAGCTGTATTATCCTTTTTTATTTTCTTATTATTATCAATACCAGGGCAGCTCAAGCCTACTGCCATTCTGGGTTTTTTGCTGCCACCAAAGGCGATTAGAGACCCCAATTTGAGCCTTACTATTTTATTTTTTTTTACAAATAGCCACAGCAGTTTTCTTTTCACGGCATCTTGAGGACACATTGCTTATTCATGACATAGTTCAAACGTTGCATAATGCAGCTTTTAATTGGAACATTTTTCTTTAAAACAACATATAAATATTACCTATGAGGCCTAGGAGAGGAGATAGGAAGTCTGCTGAGAGCAAATTCAATTTTAACACATTCCTTCAAAGCATCTGAGAGAATCAGATGTTGTCTTTTCATATACCCTCCTGAAGTACCAGTTTCAACACATGACAGCCAGCTTAAAATGAGAAAATGTGGGCATCATGCTGCACACATACTGTTTTATTTCCAAGTACCAGCACAAGGTGCATGGAGCTTTGGGTTCTAAAAAGTTCTCTATTGTACTTCTATACCAAAGCACATGGTTTTCCACAAAGCAGTCAATATCAAGGCACTGTGTATGTCAAAAGAGAGGGGGACCCCAGAGCTGACATATCATAACAAACTCTCAGGGAGAAATGTTTTCCCTTCTTTAAGCTGAATGTCTTCAGCTATCCTGGTAAAAGTGACCAGCCGTAAGAAGCAGAGAGAAATTCACCACAGTGTGGAATGGAAAAGTTAAAGCTTTATAATTAAGGTTTTAAGGAATAATAATAGTTAAAAAACAAAAGGATCATAGCTTGCATTTGAGGAAGGTTTGACTTTACCCTGCAATGTTTCTGAACTGAATAGATGAATTCTTCCAAACAGCCATTTTACACAGCTCCTTATGTAAAATACATTTTCCTTATCGGGAAAAGAGTACCTCAGACTGTGCCAGTTTGGACTGCCCTCCTATCGATGTCTCGCACCAAGAACCCAACGGAACGGCCCGTCTCTGATTTCTAACTAACCAGCAATTTCTGAATCATGGTGGCTGGAGATACCAGAGATACCCACTAGAATGCCTGATATCCCTAAGGACAGCAAACAAGCCCAACTGGACGGCTGTGAAATTGTATCCAGGGGACTGCCTGCAAACCCGCAACACCATGCTGCCTACATTATGTAACTGTCTTGCTGAGAAATGACTCAGGGGGATCACTTTCTTTGCCTGAATCGTTTTAATCAATAGCCTTCTGAGAAGGAAATGTCATAGCAAGATAGAGAAATGTCTGAGCCTTCCTAAAGGCATCAAGTGTCATGTACGTGCACCAGCCACAAATTTCAAATGGGAGCCGTCAAATCGCCGGCACCTGGTACCCAGCTGTTGTGCGTGTAGGAGGGGCTGGGTACTGCCTGTGACAAAGGCTGGAAAGAAAAAGAGTAACTCGGTGTCCCGCTGGTTGTGGTTATAAACTTGGCAGTGGCGATTTGGAATATTTTGTCTTAAAAAATAATAATTCTTTTAACTACCATTTCAGCCACTTGAGCTCTAATATTCTATAGTGGCATCTCAGTTTCTATAGGAAAAAGATTGGGAAAATCTCACTCTGTTCACCTCTGTCAGCTGCACAGGCAGCTGAAACATGAAGATGTGCATGTGCTTGTCAGACCTTTGATGATATTTTAAAATGTTGGTTCCTGTAAGTGATGAGCTAAAGTGGCTCGAAGGCAGCAGGTGCCATGCAGTTGCTTGATGGAGACGGTACCATCAGAGCAGGAGATTTCCAGTGCCTGGCAGGCAGACGAAGAATTACTCTCACAGATAGCAAATCCATAGTCCACTCTCATTTCTTTCAGAAACACTTATTTGGAGGTAAAAACGCCAAAGATCTGCCCTTTTTAATATCTTCCCCCACCTAATGCTAGTATAATCACTCAAAGAGGGTTAGATGGGATGGCAAGAGTGCAGATGCTCAGCACAGGGGCAGAGGAGGCTATGGCTTAGGGGAAGCAGGCACCTGGCAGCCTGCCCTGGAGCTGTTTCTTTCACAGAGAATTGCAAAAACACTCAATTTTCATTACAAATGACTTTGCAAAATCCTCCACAAAATGGAATTACCTTCCCCTGACCTGCTCTACTCACAACTGTTCCCATTTTGCAGGGGTTTAGTAAATCATACAGGGGGAGCCCCCCACCCACCATCCTGGCATCTCAGGGGAAGGGCAGCCTGGGGCCAGCAGCATACTACCACAAAATAAAAGTAGCAGGCTGTTTTGCTTATTTTACACTTTAACACAAATCAACGTAGCTTTAGGCAGTGCTGAGAAACATGAGGATGAAACATACTATCTTCTGCAAAATTTTGGAGTATTTAACAAAATTTCCTTTGCAACACTCCCCACTCTCTGCTCTCTGTCTCCATTTCCACCAGCCTTGTTGGCAGCCGGTGCAGCCCCACTGCAGGAGCCCTGTGGCAGGAGGGATGCCAGGAGCTGGAGTTTCACTGCCCGTGGTCTGGCAAAGAGAGAAGCTGTGCCGCCAAATGCAGAGCAAGGAGCAGACGCATTTAGTAGCCAGAGGGGGAAATGGCAGCATTGCCACCTGCTCTCATGGATGCTGGGTGCAAAACATTTTTTTTTCATCATCGAGGAGTCATCTGAGAAGGCCACAAATTGTTGAGCAACATCCCCACACACGGGCTGGCTGCAAAGAGGAGCTGGGTGCAGTTCTGCAGGGTGACTTCCCAAGCTACCCTTATCTATTTCTTCCCACAAAGGGGTAGAGTGTGGGTTTGGAGCAAGCAAACATGGATTTTTCCTAGCAAAACTACAGAGGAAGATTTGTCCGGACAAAAAGCTGAAAATCTGCAGACTGGTCCTGCAGACTAGGATAACTTCGATCTCTTTGAGGAGGTCTGGAACTAAGAAAAACAAGGACCAGTATATTAAAAAGCAAAACAAAACAAAACAAAACAAAAACATGAGCTGAACTGTTTATGCTACGGCTGTTAGAAGAAGTCTGATTATTGCTACTACCCACCTATGCTTGCCAGCACAGCATGCATCTCAATGCAGGCATGACATCTGCAGTGTCTCTACATGCTCCCACTGCAGCTGATGGTCGCTGAAGTCAGGGGCCTACAGGGCACAGTTCACCTTATCCAAAAGTAAATATCTTAAAAACATCAGATTAATTGTGCCTTAAAATTGCCCATTCCTCTCCATTGACTTTAAAGGCCATCAGGTCAGACAGAGACTCCTATGCTGTAAATATACCAAGCTAGGCAAGGTGAATCCCAGCTTGAGGGAGCAGTCATTTTTTTTTTCATAGAAATAAAGGGTTTTTCTCATCTCCACTGTGAGCTTCTTAAATTCAAACTTAGCAGGGTCCACATTCCAGGGTACTCCAGACTTTCACCTGGTCCTATAGTAAATCTTGGCTTCTACTACTAGATTTTAGGGGCTATTCCACCATCTCCTAGCTAGATGTCCTGTGTTTTTCCAAAACAAACTCCTCTAAACTTAAAAGGATTTTTAAACACTAAGTTTTAAAGCTGTGAAGCACAGTACCTTTAAACATAAACTCAGAGAAAGACAATTAAAGAAAAAGCTTTGGTTCTGTAGTGACTGCAAGAATTTAGTGGCCCCACAAAGTTAACAAATTGTACGGCATCGCCTCTGGAACGGCTTTTCTGCCGTCCCTGCAGCTGGGCAGGGTTTCTGTCACTCTGCTTTTCCTTAGAGAAGTGCAGCCTCTGCTTACCGTGCAGCTATCCTCAGCTGCTCCAGGCTGCACGTGAGGAGCTTCCCCTTAGAGTACGGCTTGGAAAGCTTTGCTCCATGTCCCCTGTGGCCCAGGCTCTGCACCAGACCCAGTGCATGCAGCTGGACAAGGCAGAGTGACACAGCAGACGTACCACAGGCATCTCAGTACACACGTCTGCTCAAACTATTCCCTCCAAGCTCTTGCTTTGCTTTTCTGTAGGATTTTTTAACTTTAAAATGACTATTAGTCCCCAAGAGCTGCTTCCTTATCATTACTCTTAAAGAAATCCCAGATAAACCTCACTGAGCTTTGTCTCGTCTCATATCCTTAAACTGATACAAACTAGAAACCTACTGGGAACAGCCCAGAAACAAGGCTTTCATGTTACCAGTAACATCAGAATATGACAGCTTAATAAAAATAGGTTCTTATTCTTCCTTTGATTCTCCTTACCCCCAGAAGAGGTGACATGACATGACACAGGCAAAGCAACACTGACAACATTTTAAAAGGTGGTCTTCCCAAGGCCTAAGCCAAAACTTTAAAAAGAGAGGTGCAGCTTTACGTTCACTTACCAAATTGCCAATGTAAAGCATATGGTCAAACTCTTTTGTCATCTTATAATGCTCCAAGGCCATGAAGAGTGTGTTCAGCACGATGCAGAGGGTGATGGTGAGATCAGTAAATGGGTCCATTACCACGAACTTGACAAATTTCTTGATTAAAAGCCAAAGCGGGCAGCAATCCCAAATGAGAAATTTAACAGCAAAGTGGTTCCAGCAAGGAGGACATTTCTGGTGTGATTCCTCAAGCTCTAAGTCACAGGCAGTAAAATAACAGTCAATGCACACTGAGTTATATGACAGGGAAACATTTTAAATTACTTACAGTATAGAGGAAGACCCTTGAATTACCCCAAACTCTTTTTTTTTTTTTTTTTTTTTTTTTTTTAAGGACCACAATATTTCTGTACTAACAGGCTGGTACATGAGTATTTTTGCCGGTTGATTGCACTTAGCAGACAGCGGCCTATTCTGAAAGTAATAACCTTTCAGAAGTGTCACAAGCAAAAAGAAAGATTCACACTAAATATGCAAAGCCTAGCATTACCCATAGACTCATATCTGTACTCTGTACTCCAGTGTGGCAAGTTCAAGTGGCTACCAATACACTGTCTTCATTTAACTTAGACTTGAAAACAGACTTGTTTTTGTTCTCAGGTCTCATTTCAGAAGTATCTTAAGCAACACCTTTTAAAGTGTTTAAGAGATAAAAAACCTTAAATCCAATATTTAGAGCTGGTTTAAGGTCTTAAGAGCCAGAGTATCATTGCTTATCAATAGGATTTCTGTTCTCAATGTCTAATCCAAAAGGGCATTAAGCATCTGACTTCTTCTGCAAATCAGGGGAGTACATAATTCAGTTTGAAAATGGTACTAAAGTTCCAATGTGCTTTTTAAAGGTGCTATAAAGTATTAGTTGAAATGCAACTTTTATATGTTCATTTTATTTGAGCACAAAAGAAGAGAAATGGCTTTGTAAGTATAATTTGTGTTAAACAGTGAAAAAGAAAAGCTGAAAAAGACAGTTAATGGCTGAATGATCATGATTAGTGGAATTGCTTAATGCTTTCATTTTCTGATTCCTTTATGGGCATGGAATGCTGTATAACGGTTTTAGTTTATATAATTAGAACCTGAGCTGATAACAGGAAAACTTCAGCCAAGCCTGTTATTTCAATCAGTTTATAAACAGCCTCCACTCTCTAAGCCTGGATGCATTCTGTCTGCATTTTCCTTCACTGGACAACAGAGTTGCAGTTTTAGGTGCCTCCCAGCAAATTTTCAAAATGTTGGTCGATGTCCTACATGTGCAGGTTTTGCACAAACACCTGCACTGCTCTGAGATCTCTGGGAAGCTGAACTGCTCCCAAGAGGTAACTCTCTCTTTCCAGCCTCCAAACACAGCGTTTTGAGAGGAAAGCTGAAAATCATGTGACAACCAGTCATAACCCAAATAATTTCAATGTAAAATCCTAATTTTGCATTTTCTTCAGAAACCTGCCTCCAAAAGTAATAACGACTTTGGGGCAGTCACTTCTTAATGGACCTAATTTTGCAGGTACATCCAGAATAGCACATCTATCTATCTATACTCCTCACAATCACTTCTAACCAACCCTGCTTATTCCACTGTTGTTGATTTGGGGACTTTCACAAGGCACACAGATCAGATGTGCTGCTCCTTCCCTGAAACTCTACACTCAGCGAAGCTTACTTAAGTCCAAGTTGTTGCTAAAAGGGGGTGGTTTCATCCCCCCTCAGCTACATGTTGTTTCTCTGTCCTCTGTGCTCCTAGACCATCTGCATGAGCTGGTTCTGCTCACCGATCCAGCTGAAAGACAATTTCTTGTGCAGTCAAATCAAACTGCTGGAACACAGCCAGGGGAGACGGAAGGTGTGACTGTCATCTTTTGGCATTAAAATGGTTTAAACAAATTAAGAACCCACATCCTTTCCTACCAGAGCTAACCTTTGAAAATCACAACATACTGAATGTCTTTTGAAAGATATCTGCAAAAGGAAAAGTAAAATTAGACTCAGCTGCTTATTCTCTGCTTCTTTATATTGTTTAAAAAAAAATTTAAAAAACAGATGGACAGAAAAACACAATAAAGGTTTGTGTTGGAGGTATTTTCTCTGTTATTTTTAAATGAAAAAAGTAGATCCTTCCATGACTGCAAGGCTTTGCAATGCCTGGGGAAAACAGGGAAGTGATGACTTCTCAAGAGTCAAGAGCAGAAACCAGACAACAAAACAGGGAAGGGATTTCTGGTCTGGCTCTTCCAGGCTGTTTGGCACAAAACATACAGCTATTATTATAGCTAGAGCCTGGGAAACTTTTTCTTCTGATATGATGTCCGTCTTGTTAACAAGTATTCAATTTCAATGACCGATCAAACTCTGGGAGTTAGGAAAACTTTGCTAAGGACTTCTTCTATTCCTTTCTCTATTCCTCTATTCTTCTTTCCTTTCCAAGAAAAGTGGTGTCTTGCTATGAGTTAGGCTAACTGTTGCTATAATATTAATATATTTGTGAAAATGCAAAATTCCTGTGCATGGAAACACAAAGAAGGGAAATTCAGACATTCTGCAGAGAGATGTCTCATAAGCAGTGGAAAAAAAAATTGAGAATATTTGGATGGACAAGTGGGTCCTTTGGGCATTGTTAAATTTCACAGTGGGATTTGAACAACCACCAACCCAACTGCCATGTCCCACTAGCTGATGTGCAAGGAGATGTCCTTTCTCCCCCACAGCTGGACAGTTCTGCAGGTACCTGCACGTACTTGCATGTGCCAGGCTTTGTAGCAGCTCCAGAGAAATGAAATACAAATACCAGTACCTAAAGGAAGCCTACAAGAAAGATGGAGAGGGACTCTTTATCAGGGAGTGCAGTAATAGGACAAGAGGTAACACTTTAAACTAAAAGAGGGCAGATTTAACGTTAGGAAAAAATTCTGTATTATGAGGGTGGTGAGGCCCTGGCACAGGCTGTCCAGAGAAGCTGTGGATGCCCCATCCCTGGAAGTTCTCGAGGCCATGCTGGATGGGGTCTTAGGCAGTCTGATCTGGAGGGAGGTGTCCCTGCAATGGCAGGGGCTGGAACTGGATGGGCTTTGAGGTCCCTTCCAACACAAATAGTTCTGTGATTGCATGATAAATGCGCACACAGTCTGGGGCTCTACTACCCTGCATCTTGGTTAGACCTCTGTACAGGGGCAGAAACTGTTACTTTGATTGTACGGCCGGCATTTCGTCACAATTTTTATGGGTCTGTGGGTAAGACAGTGATTATATTACCTTCTGTTAAGGCATTGCCTGTGTTATAGGGGTTGTAATAACTCTGTAATACCTTTTCACAAAACAAAAAGTGTTTAACACTAGGATTTTTCATGTTAATTTCCTTCCTGCCAATCAATGTGCACTTGCCTTTGAGCAGGGAGACTAAAGACATGTCTTACCTTCCAGGGCACTGGTGATGATGCTGACAGCACTCACTGCCCTCTGCCTCTGAAAGGGTTCGTCCGAGTGGTCCACCGACGGGCGGTGGGGCATTAACAGCTGCTTTTTGCTGGCCTCGTCCGAGGGAGAGGTCTGTTGAAATGAACACGTGAGGTCAGCTGAGTAACACAGGGCAACAAAAGCAAGGCAGATACAGGGTAGTGCTTTCAAAATAGTCTAAGCTCTTTTTTTTTTTTTTTTCCCTAAGAAGTCCATAGCTCACCAATTTCCCAATTAAACGTGCTGCTGGGGCACTGCTTTTCAAAATGGTACTTTGAGCAATTTTTAAAACTTTGCCTTGCTCTTTACCTTCACGTAAACAGGTGCAAGGTGCAGATGAAAACAAGGGGGCACTTCTGACACCAGAGAAACAGCAGTGCTGTTTTACTAGACTCTTTTTTTCCTGAAAGAAGCCCTGCTTAATTACATTAATTATACCATTATTTCTGAAATGTGTTAACTGTTTAATTATACTGCTAGACAAGGAAAAGGGAGTGTTGGTAACAGCTCCATTACAGGTCTCTGATATCATGCCAAGTCAACTTACTCCTCAGCTCATGTTTTTTCTTGGTCTGAAACACTGCCAGATCTGAGGAACATATTGTAATTCTGGTGATCTCTGGTGTCACAGATTCTGAAGCTTGGTAATTAGGGGAGAAGCTCAATTTCCTTTTTCTTTTTCCAGAAAAAAAAAAAAAACC
>VXAV01002113.1:939898-953243 GCA_013399715.1 Alectura lathami | reverse complement strand
ACTGTGTTTCCCTTTTTCAAAAAAAAAAATTAAAAAAAAAAAAAAAAAAAAAAAAAAAAAAAAAAAAAAAACAACTCAAGTACCAGAAAAGAAACAGAACTCTCAAAATTTCTTTAACATTTCATTTTAAATTAGTTTTATGCCTTTTGAAGTCTTAGGTTTCTGAAATCAACCAGAAACACCTCACAACTGTAGACACACTTTATTTAATACTTAATATTGTCAGCTCACAGGAGCAGGATGATAAGACTTTTATTATTATGACTTCCCACATCATAGAGAGACAAGCCCTGCTTGCTTCACTCCTCTAGCTCTGCTAGAGGTAGAAGGAAGATGATGTTTGGGCTGTAAGGTTCTAGGAAAGCCAAGTTCAGCTCCATTATCCTCCACGGACCTCCCAGCAAAGATAGTTACCCACATTTATGTTTTAACAGCCCCGTCCTTCTCCCCTAAGCATACAGGCTGTGAGACAGTCTATAGGCAAAAGAGATGCACTGCAAATAGATGGATCCCAAAATACAGACCAAGAAAATGTGAAAGGTGATGAAGTCCCTAAGAGGATGAAAGCCCCTGATTTACACAGAAATTGGAGTAGCTGCTTCTGCCTCTTCATAACCAAACGAGCTACAGGAATCTGATTTAATCTTCTGGATCTTCTCAGATCTGAAAAGGCCCCAAGTACCCGGAGCAGTGCCCAAGACGCCAACCAAGACATGCCATGGGCAACAGCTCCTCGGCTCTGCTGCTCATGGCTGGGATTCCTTTGTCAAAACTGCTCTTCAAGACAGGCAATTTGTGACAATGGTGGGTCAAAAACCACTTAAAATATTAGCTAAGTCAGAAAATCAGTAATGCTTCAAAATGGCTTTCTTTTTGTTTTTCTCAAATGTTCTCTTTTTTTAAAAACAATTGGATCATAGTCCATTGAGTTACTGATGCAGTTGTATCCAAAGTAGAAGTGTGATCAGAACCCATTCAAAAAGATTCCCACTTGTGTGCAACAGAACAAGAAATTGCTCTATGCTTGGCTTAGGAGCTGGAGAAACCAGGAATGATGTTTCAAATGCTTTACTTCACTTGATTTCTTCTACCTCAAAAATGTTTGATAAACAAAGAAGCAAAAAATGTTTTATTAATAAAGAGAGCATTTACCAAATTACGTAGTCTTTCACACCAGTTTGGAGTACATAGCAAGTAGATAGGACTGAAGTCTCTTCCACAGTATAGCCATAAATCTATCACACGGTCAGCTTGAGATTCAGCACAAAGTATTTCTTCCAGAGAAGAAAGTTTCCGTATAGATGAGTTCCTTAAAATTACTGAAGTTACTTGGGGAAGTTCATGAGCTTTTGTTCTTTCTTAAGAATAGATCCACAAGGGGGGTTTATTATTTATTTTGTAACAGATAGCTAATAGTCACACAAGGAAATGGAAGTTTTTGCAGTGTGAGATACAAAGCAGTTCCAGGAACTGGACAAACACAGCAGCATAAAGGCTCTTATCATCATACAGAGAGTACACACAGGCACAATGGTTCATCACACTTACATATCTATAGAAATTAAGCAAAAATAACAATAGTTTATAGAGTTATGCAGGGAGTCTTCACAGCATCCAGATGAGAAACAATGGAGTTAAATACAGGCACCTCTATCAAGAAAAGATTATTTGTGTTGCTCCTTCATTGACTGAAACGTTTCTCCTTTGGATTAGCTAAATTCTATAGTGACAAATATACTATTCAGTAATTTACATGTAAATGAGAATGCATAACACTGCAGAATTATTTTATTCTGAGCACCCACTGTTCTGAGCTATGTCAAAACTGCTATGTGAAGACGGGCTTATATGTGGCAGCATTTTAAAGACCACACTTGGGAACTGGTACAGCTTTAATATTCCTTGTACAGTGAAAATCTTTTCAAGCATAAAAGAGGTGGACAGGGCACACCGTGAACAATGGATCCAAAACGGCACTAGAAGAAATATTTAATGAGATTGAAGGTGACTATAATAGCACACAGCCTTAAAAAGAAGGCACTTAATTTCATGAATACTTGATTATTTAAAGAGATGCACTGTAAACTGGAGCAGTTTGCAATATTTGTGACAACTCTGAATAGTTTACCGCAGGTATGGCTTTGGTTTTAGATGTGCTAAAGCAAAGTTTCAAGTGAGCAGAAACTAGAGCTGTGATGACAGCAGCCACAGTAGAGGGCTAGCTAGCTTCCAGCCGTACGACTTCCTGGTGGCAATGTTTGGATGACTTAATATGTTGACCTTTTTCTGAACACAAAAGAGCTAACACTTTGCCTTTTCACCAGTCCTGTGGCAAAGCAAGGAGGGGAAAAAAGAAATTTTACCCTGGGGCGGATTTAAGGTCAACAAAAATACTTAAAACAATGTGGTCAGCAAAACAGTTTTCTGCTTAGAGAGAACAAAAGCTAAAGCCTCTTCTTATTGCATATTAAAAAAAAAAAAAACAAAAAAACAAACAAACAATCTAAAGATAAGCTCCTAAATCCTCAGTTTGGCACCTCAATAAACAGCCTTGCCTTTATTAAGGGCTCACTCCCCAGCAGATTTCTCTCCTGTCAAGAAAGCAATACCTGGATTTCTCTTTTCCTAAAGGAGAACAAAAAGTGTGACCAAGTGGAAACTCAGGAAAAGCTGGGAGACCCCATGGAGCCCCAACCTTCCCCTTGCTGCCCATCCCAAAGTCATGTCATGGGTGGCTACACTTTGCTTCTGGTGACCAGGGAAGCTACCGCTGACAGCCAGCTGCCAGCTTGCAAACTGCCACCTCCTCAGTCCTGTGTCCATTTCTCTGCCACTTGAATCTTCAAAAGAATCAGAAAGTTGGGCTAAACTAAAAAGCATGTGATTTCCCTGCAGAGCTAGAAGGCAAGAAGGGATGGTGTCCTGTATATATTTTAACCTTCAAAAAATTCACAGGTGCTTTACTCATCCTCGTCAGATACCATGGATAAATTGACCTCTGGACAACAGCTCACTAACTTAATCCAATTCTGTTCAAACGGATTAGTATCTTGTGAAGAGAGGTATTATTCTAATCTATTAAATAGCTGAGAAACACCAAGGCAGAGCGATACATAAGTACAAATGAATACTAGATGCATGTATGGAAACATTAGCTTTTAGTATGAAGTTACTTAGACTTTCTCTGAGAATGAAGAAAGTTCAAACCCCCAACCCAACATTCATTGTCAAAACCTCTGTCTCAAAGCAAGAAGAAAAAAAAAAATAGGACTTAAACTAGGTGCAGCTTTCAGGCTATTTATGCTGGACTAAGTCTTGCTGAAAGCAACAGCTTCACTATTTGAAGAAAGCTGGTGAGAAATCAGGACCAGCCCTGATTCAGTGCTCTGAGGGATACATGGGGATCTCCAGGAGAACAATTTGGACTTAGCGCGTGTTTCCTGGGACCACCTCCCTGCACTCCTCTAACCTGAGTGCTTCTTGCTCTTCACATTCAGAAAAAGATTGCCTGGCCCAGAGCTTTGTGGAGGATGTCTGCAGGTCATACGTTTATATTACACTTCTTTGCTCTTCATATGACCTCAGCAGGCCTTCTAGCTTGAGCATTGCAGCATAACATTTGGTGCCAGTAAGGACAGATCCCCCAAAACACTGCTGCCCCTCCTATAGCCTTGCAAATGCTCTTATATGCCACAGAAATATTAACAGGTGTAGCAAATTTGCAGAGACCTCTCGCTGCAGAGGAATTGTTGTCCCTCCCCTTCCTCAGACTGTACATTGAAGCCCTTGGTGACAGTGCAGCCTTGGTGCAGAAGGGTGCCTCAATGGATGCCATTCTGCATGGACCACGTCATCCACAACCAGCAAGCCTGCTGACCACTCAGACTATTGTAGATGACACTACTGAATGGTCTAAACACCATCCGTTGAGATTACATGAATTTCCTCATGCTTCAGTAGGTGTATTTAGGGATGGAAGAGATGGAAAATGCAAGTATCTTTGGTTTCTCATGGAAACAAACTCACAACCAGGGCCATCACAAAATGAAGAGCGTTTGAAAGAAGCATTAGGCTTATATGCTGTTCTACAGCCAAGAACTTGGAGACTGCTCATGTGAGGACAGGTGCAGTGTGGATGCTGTCATGTCACATCAGCTGCCACTCATGGCCAGTCCCATCAGCAAGCACCCTCAGCTGGGACAGGGGGTGGGAGCTGCAATGGTACGAAGGCAGGAAGGTTGTTCATCCTGGTCCCAACTGCTTTGCCTGCTGTAAATTCTTCATGTTTTAGGAGGCTCAGGGGAGACCTTATTGCTCTCTCTCCTTATTGCTACCTGAAAGGAGGCTGTAGTGAGGTGGGGGTCGGCCTCTTCTACCAGGTAACCAGTGACAGGACGCAAGGTGACGGCCTCAAGCTGCACCAGGAGAGGTTTGGTTTGGGTATTAGGAAAACTTCTGCTCTGAGAGAGTGGTCAGGCACTGGAACAGGGAGGTGTGCAGTCTCCTTCCCTGGAGGTGTTCAAGAAACGTGTAGATGTGGCACTGAGGGACCTGGTTTAGTGGGCATGGTGGTGTTGGGTTGACGATTGGACTAGATGATCCTGGAGGTCGTTTCCAACCTTTATGATTCTTTGGTTCTATGATTCTATGTTGCTAAGAGTGAACAGGCTAAACTTCGCAGAAGTGGCTATCAGGTTGGAAATTCAACACATAAGTGATGCCTTTTCATGGGAAGGACTGGTTCTTTGTTTCCTGTTCAGGTAAGATGGAACAGATAGAGAAGAGATAGCATGTGTGGGTCCTTTTTCACCGTGGGTTTACACTCATATAAAACAACAGTGGTAGAGTTAGTAGAGTTAATGAGCTAACTTCAGCTTCACCCTGCAACATCTTTATTTTCATAGAGTCACAGAATGGCTTGGGTTGGAAGGGACCTCAAAGATCATCTAGTTCCAACCCCCTGCCGTGGACAGGGCTGCCAGCCACTAGCTCACTAGATCAAACTGCGCAGGAACCCATCCAGCCTGGCCTTGAACACAGCCAGGGATGGGGCAGCCACAGCTTCTCTGGGCAGCCTGTGCCAGCGCCTCACCACTCTCTCAGGGAAGAATTTCTTCCTGATTGGTCAGGCACGACCTGCCCTTGGTGAAGCCGTGCTGGCTGTCTCGCATCACCTCCTCATCTCGCATGTGCCTTAGCATCTCCTCCAGCAGGATCCGCTCCATGATCTTCCCAGGCACAGACGTGAGGCTCACCGGCCTGTAGTTCCCCGGGTCTTCCCTTCTCCCTTTCTTAAAAATGGGCGTGATGTTTCCCTTTTTCCAGTCACCAGGGACCTTGCCTGACCGCCACGACTTTTCAAATATGATGGAGAGCGGCTCGGCAACCACATCAGCCAACTCCTTCAAGACCCTGGGATGCATCCCGTCCAGCCCAAAGGAGCCAGAGCTACAAAGCATGAACAACCTTAACTTTAAATGTTTAACAAGAAAACAGCAAAAATAATCTAACACAGAGCCCCAAAGGGTGTTGTTTTACCTGTCAACACATGAAGGTTCTGGATTTTCTCTTTCCTTCTGCCTGTGCCCCACAGCTGTGTCTGCACGTTTGTGCCCAGCGCTCATGATTCCTGCAGTAAATGCATCTGTACAGCAGTGGGCTTCTTGCCAATTAGCTTTTAACTCCAGCTCACATTTTCTGGCTAGATTAGATACCAAACCTGTTTTGCAGGAGACACAACATCCTTCACATTGCCTCACTGAGCGAGCATCTGTTACTATAGTGCCTGTGTGCTATTTCCTAGATGACCAGGGAACTGCCAAGTGAGCTCACCTACCCAGGCCATTTCATTTTCAACAGTCATTTTCAAAAGGCAGGAAGCTTGCAAATGAGAAGAAACGCCAGCAGAGCTCAAAGCATCCCTGTCACCTCAGGGCCCAACCCTGCAAAATACCAAGATTTGCCATAAAAGGTTGAGTGCTTGCATGCTTTGTTAAGCTTTCTGACAGCCGGGAGAGCCCCAGCAGGCTGCAGAGCTGCTTGTCTTACAGAGAAAAGGGGACATCCGCTGCTCGTCTACTTTAACTCAGATTTTTTTTTAAAGAGATGCACAAATTCATTCTTCCACAGTTTCTTTAACATGCAGCTTGCCATGCACCCAGCTAATCCCAATAAAAGCCCACCATCTTCAGCGTATCTGTTGCTCTGTTGACTAGAGACTGCTCTGGTCTCTAGAGAGCACAAATGGGAGTACCAAAGTCCTAAACCAGCAAAACTGCAGACATCTGAAAAACCAGCAACAGCCTCGATATTGCCAACAAAGCAGGTAATTCGCACACCACTGAGCTTCCCATGCACATAAATGCCCCTCCTTGCTTTTACAGCATGAGAATCTATTTACAGGAATACAGGGAGTGCCTGGATAAGTGAAGAAAAAATTCAGACCAAGGCTTGAAAGGGGGACGTTGTCTGGCTACGGACAAAAAAGCTACTTCTCAATTTACTGATAATCTGACACCACAGCTGGGATCCATCTCACTTGCCTTTCTTTTCAGGAAATACCTTGCCTCATACATGTTATAATATCACTTACTTCTCACCCTCTCAATATAACACATTTTTGGCATGTGATAACACCAATTGGGTTTGATCTCACCTAACTTAAAATTTATGGAGTTATTCACCCTGGGCTCCCATTGTTTTTAAAGAACATAAGGAGACAATTCTAGGGAGAGAGATTATTCTGATGCATTTTAGTTCTCTAAGATGAAGTAAATCCTGCTCACATTCACTGTAGTAATTAGACTTCCATTGTTTTACAGATTATTGACAGTGATGAGCTTCAACAGAGATACCTACTTTAAATGAGGTAAATTCCTACCACACCAGTCATATGCCAATTGGTCAACATTGCCCTGCCTGTGGAGAAGCTATTTCCAAAACAGCATCTCAAATGAATTAGTGCTTAGGTCTTAACGGTATCAGTCTTAACAGCTGTACTTCCAGAGTTATGGAATACTTCGCAATAGTGGTGCTTTGCAAGAAAGATCCTGGAAATCTGCAAAAAGCTTGAAGTCTGTTGGTCATCTGGTCATCTGACCTCTGCGTTATTGGAAGTGGATGCTAAATGCTTTTGGTAACTACCTTTGGACTGTAAGAACAGCCCTTCACAAGCAGCGATATAGAAGACCAGAAGTTAGCTGCAGATAGAAACCAGTGGGAAAAAACGCAGCGTGAAGATGGTAAGACTCACACTGAATGATTTTAAAAACATCAGTTTTAATCCATCAGACAATGACAGATATTGAAATGGCAAAAGGAACTAAGTTTAAAAATGTCCCTACAAGTACAGAAAATTTGTATCAAACCCAATATTTAGGTATTTGCTTCCAGCCAGCTCTGAAGAGCAAATCTCACCAGAGGTTGTGAACTTCTGTGGCACCAGACACACATTACTATGTGAGTCAGCCCGTTGTGTTACCACCCTGCCTAGGATGGTGGGTCTGGGTTTCTCACCGCAGGCTGCATATTGTGTAAATAAATTATGGCAAACTCCAACAACATTCAGAAGGAAACAAGATCGTGAATCACATACAAAAGTTATAAAGTACTCACCAGGTTGCCTGTCCCAGGTTTTTCCATAATAACTGGGGGGAGCAGTAACCCTGCAGGAGAAGTAGGGTCTGGGTTGAGTGCCCCGGTGCCTCCTCCTATCAGGGAAACCACACCATTGCAATCCACTGAGCTGTTCCTTTTGCCCGTCTGGGTGTAGTTGGGAGTAGTAGGGTGAGAACTATGGCTCACTTGACTTTGCATGCTCAGACGCCTCCCAGATCTTGGAATTAAGAGAGAGCCCCGGTGGCTTTCATTTTCCCCAGCGGTGCTGATCTCATCATCGGCAAAATCTGTTTCGGAGCCAGTGTCTCTGCCACGGAGTCGGAAACTGAATATGCTTCCGTGGCTTGTTCTGCGCTTCACCAAGTTTGCACTGGGACCATAACTAATGCCAAGGAGAGTCTAGAAACCCCCAGAAAGGAAAAAGGGGAAAGAGAAACAACATATTGCAACACGTTTTGAGGAGCGAGGAAGGTCTAGGAAGAACAGTAAGTTCCATTTTAAATCAAGTGCTTTAGAGAAAGATTTAATTACATGTATTCAATCCTTGCAAAGTTAAGAGGTTGAAAAATCAGGCCTAGCCATTAGGTAGATGTACTGAAATAGGAAGGGTCAAGGCGGCATTTGCCTGGTAGCGTGATACTTCCTTTGCTTCTACTCCCTCCCCATCTGATCAGTGCCAAAGGACCTGGGAAGGCAGCACAAGGATTGGAAGACAGGAGCAGGGAAGGGGATCCCAGCTCCAGTTTACTGCATTTTTCATACATCTTCATAACAGCTGGGGAAGGAATGTTGCAGTGGGAGAACAAGAGATAAAGAAATAGGGCAGGAAATGAACTGCGGGAAAAAATGAGAAGAAGAGGGAAGAAGAAGAAGCAGAATACGACGGAAGAAGGTGATAAAGGAAAAAAAAAAAAAAAAGAAGAGCAAGAAGAGGGATATGGTTTATTAGTTTGTAGAACGATTATCCCAATGCACATAGCTGCTTTGAGGGGTAGGCAACCTCACTATACAGCAGTCTCCTTTACACCTAAATATCAGCCTTGATGATCCACTCTGACGTCTGCTAATGAGAATGCAAGTCTGACAGAGCATCAGCAAGACATAGCCAAGCACTAAACACACCTAAATCCTGACAGAGTGAAAAGGATGTTCAGAAAATGCATAAGGAATTCAAGTCTATCCCCTTCCCTCACATGTGTGAAGAGGAAACTAATGGAATAAGAGCATTTAGGCAGAAAATACTTTTGATTTTATGGCCTGCACAGATTTTTCAGTTTCTTCAGAACTTTCTTATGAGCCAAGCTGCTATGAAGAGAGGTCAGATCTCTACAGTATCCACAAACCAGCAAAGCCAAATAAATCTGATTTCATTTTGCATTGTAACTCACACCACTGAATTATGTAATGATACTATTTTGTGACACTGTACAAGGAAGCGTACAAAAAACAGGCCCCTTCTAAGGAAAAGAAAAACAACAACAACAACAATAAAAAAACATTTGGATCACTACCAAACTTTTAAATGGTAAAAAAAAAAAAAAAAAAAAAATCCGTGCCTGGGTTTCCATGACACAGTCACTGAGACTGATTTCTGATGGCAACACACTTCCAGCTGCTCAGATCGCATCTGAATGATGACTCAGCCTTACTCCCTCCAACCATGCCAGACACTGCCTTGCAGAGAAGATTTACTATAAGCTTTGAAATGTGTCTCCCATGTTTCTCATGCATATGACATCCAGGGGCGAAAAGTGAAAACAAGAAATAGTAATTTAAGGAACACACTGGCAATACACAGCTCCAAACCACGATCATTCTGGTATGTGGTGCCTTGAAACCCTTCCAGAATGAAGCTAGAGAGCAATTCTAGCTTTAACAAAGGTGTAATTTGTAACACAACCCACTCAACCATTGAGCTGAAAACAAAAACTATTAGATAAAAAAATGTGCAGCATTTACAGAAACACAGCTCTGTGTAAATTTGGTATGCTAGGGAGTCAGTAATTGGTCACATTTACTTAAATCACTTACATGCTTTCTATCAGCTTTTTATGGCTGCCAAGTACCCCTAAATTCACTGACAACAAAATATGAAAAGACTTAGCCCATTACATGGCTATTCAAACAAACAAACAAACAAAAAGCACTGATTTTAACTTTGCCCTTAGTTAAGCAATGACAAATTATCTGAAGCTATTTACCATCATTTGATACATACAGCATGTGCAGATTCATATTCATGCATGTCAGTATCGTTTATGTAAAACCCTATTTAACAACAGTCTCGCCCTATTTTTGTTTCAGCAATGTACAGTAGAAACAAGCGCACAAAGTTTTGACTTGAAGGAAACTAGCAAAGAAATAGAAAAATGTTAATATTGTTTTTATATATCATTAAGAATGCCCTCAGAAACAATGCCCTTTTCTCCTCCTCTCTTTTCTTTTAAAGCTTTGCAGGTTTCTTCTAAGAATATTTTAGTTCTAGTAGGGAATGGATAGATATAATCAGATGAATGAAATTAGAGTAAGAAAATAAATCAGGTTGTGGGTAATCCTGAAGCAAAGTATATATATATATAGGCTCACACGAAAAAAAAAAAAAAAAAAAAAAAGGTTCACAGGAATGCTTAATGAGCATTTTAAATTCATTTTGAAAATAAAGTACTACTATGTTTCCTTCCACAGTTCTAACACAATTTGCAGGTCAGTAGTGACATCAAATATTGATTCTTCTTTCCAGCTGGAAGTTTCAGCTTTAATTTCATATTCAGAGCTTGGCCTACCCAGCAAAGTGCAGAGAGAAAGAAGTGATGTTTCAGACCATGGCTTACCATTCTCCTCTGACCATCATCGTATTCACACTTGGAATTCCTCTGGTCTTCCCCATAATCTTCTGCCCCCAAAGATTTCTTCTTCTTTCGCCTGTTTCTTCTTTCCTTGGCATTTTTGGATGCTAAAGGTGACATTTCCAACGAGCTAAGTGACATTGAGTCAATACCTTTAGCAGCTAGAGCCTAAAAGAGAAGATGGTAGAAGGCATAACATTTATTATTTGAACTTAGGATCCCAGTGAGAACCAATGATTACTCTGCTCGGCAGTTATTTTTCATTGTGAGTTTTAAGTTTTTACAGGAGATAAATTAAAAATTGCAAGTGGTCATTAATCATAAAACTATCTCACGTGGCTGGAACTGGCCTTAATCTGTTTCTAACCTTGCTACTTATCCATGGGGAAGATAAACAAGTGAGCCAAGTTCCTCGTACAAATGCACACATGCAGGTCGGCCATTCACATCCTGTGATGGAGCATTAGGAACAGCTGCATAAAATAAACTTATTTATGGAGAGCTCAGGAGCAATATCTCGCAATACTTCACAAGAGGACCAGCTTGTGGGCACACACCTGCACCTGCGCAATGCACACATCGCCTCTGGAGCAGCGCTTCTCCTGGTGGCCAGAAAGATTGGGGTTTGGGCACCACAAAATCAACCACCCTGTGACTTCAGCCCTTCAAACCGGGAGGGTTGAGCAGGAGTGAAGCCAAGCTGGTGGCTGGGTTTTCGTCCCCTATCACAGAGGGATGCTAGGAGCAGCAGGCAATTCAGCTGGCATGCCTCTGTAAACACTTATCCCATGCAGCAGCGCAGGCAGCTGTGATCAGAGATTCAACGAGGAAATTGTGGGCTTTACTGGAGATAAGGTGGACTCTGTTTTGCCATGCGCTTCAGCGCTGTGCTGGCTATCTGGTAGGATCACGGCAGGAGCTGCCTGATAACAGACCAACCGCTAGAAACCCAGCAGAAGCCGACTGCAAAAGCCTGAGTGCACAAAGCAAGAGCCTTGAAAGCAAATGAGCAGCAGGAGGAAGAATCGATACACGCAGAGAGGAAGCCGCAGCCCACGCCAGCACACTGGGTCCCCATCTGCCAAGATGCCAGCTCTGAGCACAAAGCACGAGGTCAGGTTTGGAGGTGCCACGTCCCAGCGGGAGCCACATCAGTGTCCTGGAGCCAGGCCCATTTGCAACGCCCCCAGCTGGAGTACATAAAATGGGTGAATTGTGAAAAAAAACCTCTCCAGGCTCCCAAGAACAGGAGGAATGGACGAATCCTCAATGCTATTGTCTGCAAGCCACTAGAATCAAACACGCAATCAGCTCTCGGCAGCAAAATACTCCCTTCCTCCCACAGGCATCAGTCCAAGGAAAGCGAAGGCACTTAACAGTCGTGTAAAGAATCAATCATGTATTTCAAGGAGTAGCGGTAGCTCTATCAAGCTGAGAGCACAACAAAACTTAATTCCTATGGGAAATATCTTTCATGAGCAAGCTGCTTAGAGCAGGGAGGAGGAGGGCTCAGACACCAGTCTAAGCTGTTTTTTCTGTTGTGTTTTTGTTTTGTTTTGTTTTTTAAATCAATTGATTTAATTGCTACACTGAAGTGCTTTTTCATCATAAAGATTCAGCAAGTCTTCTGGTGTTAAGTTCAGGTTTTGGAATGTGCTAGACCAGTTGTGTAAACTGACTGATGGTCCCCAAGCAGGCCTATCAATTATATCCGTGTTCTCTTTATACGGCACAATGCTGAAGCTGGTCTCAAGAGTTTCAGTTTTCCTTTCTGATTGCCATCATATTTTATTGATCTAGAAAATATTGTAGGTTGTGCTATTAAGCTTACTGTACCTTTACTGAGAAATCAGCTGATTTTCAGTTTCCTGGCATTTTCTTACTCATTGCTTGGGTTGAAATGTTTTTGCTCTACATTAGTTGTTGAAAAAGGATTTGGATCAAATTGTTTCTCGGGGCATGGAGGATGTACCCACATCCTGCCTGTCTGCTCCTTCTGGTTGTGTTCCAGTGACTGAACCCTACTATCCCCCTCAAACTGCCAACTTTTGTTAACTCCCAGGGAAGGGAAGGAGGCAGGAACTGGCATCTCTGGCAAGGATGAAAGGTGGTGGCTGAAAGGTGGAAGAAAACCTTAGCTCACATGGGCACCGACATGGGGATAATGTATGAGATGGGACTTAAGGTGAGAACTTAGCGGTATGGTGAGAAAGAAAACCAAGAACTTAAGATACAAACTTGAAAAGGAAGATTAAAATTGTGTAGCTGTGACTGGGGCAAAGGACGTCTGAGAGCTACGTGGTGTAGCAAACCACTGACATCGCTTTCCTGAGCATCTTCTTCAGGACGTCTAACTTGAGATGCTAGGGGCTGATAGGCGAAATGACCAAGCTTCACATGAAGTCATGGACAACTTCATCTTGCTGATACAAAGTAGTAGGTGAAAGCTCCTGGGCATTCAGACAGCCTAAACTAGTGAACACAATGGATCCCAGTCTCTGTATTCCTGAGCTGCTTCTGCATAACATTTGGATAATTCTCCAGGAGTACTGGAAATAGAAATGGGTAGTTTTGAAGCACACAGAGTCTGAACAATGACAGGAGGCAGTGAAAAACCTCTGAGGACGTTAGTCATTTTGTTTTTGAAGCAGGCTTTGAATGCTGGAAATCTGGAAATCTTGAGCTGGCCTAAGGCTACAGAGCAAATGAGGAGAAAGTCAAAAGCTGCTCTCAGGTCATGTACTGTCCATCCTTTGTACTGAACAGGACACAGGAAAAACGAGACATGGTTGGCGAAGGAAAAGACCATTCCATAAATCATATAGACGAATGGGAACAATTTAGGTTTGCGTGAACAGCCTTGATTTTGGCACATACTCTGA
>VXAV01002113.1:922123-939893 GCA_013399715.1 Alectura lathami | reverse complement strand
TTTTTTTTTTTTTTTTTTTTTTCTGTTGTACATACATACAGGTTTAACTGAAATCAAAATCTTAAAAAAAAAAACAAACTTTAATATATTTAATTATAACTGGGGCTTCCAATGCTGGCTAGTATTAGGAACAGATCAGCTGGAGTCAAAAAAAATGAAAATTTACATTAAATAGGTACAAGTTGGAGTTCAGTTTGCTCCCTAAGGTTATGGTAGAAAGTTACTCTGTTCATATATGGAGTAAATTTTATTTACCTATTACTTAAACCATAAAAGTAGATCTTTAAAAGGACATAAACAATGCATAAGCCTCTACTAGCACTTTGTCAAGAATGAATTGCATTTTCTCTTTTCTTTCCAAGGATTTAAATGAGCTTTGGATTAGGCCTTGAAGCCATATGTACCCAAAAGAAAATTATGTATATTAGTTTATATTGTGTATCAAGGATTTATTTCCCTGAACCACTGTGCTGCATGTTATTTCAGACTAATTTTCTTATTGTCTTCCTGCTCACAGCACCGAAAATGTTCTCTTCAGCTGTTTAATAAAGGCTTTCTACCCCACACAAACCACGGGCAAATTAACTGGTGCTATTAAGGCTGTATTGCTACATCCACGTTTTGGCCCCCCAGTTTTGCTCAAAACTACGGCACAGAGTCAAACGCATATCCTATACGACATTTGAAAAGGTCACCCTCAAGATCTGCCTGTTCACTTGTTCAAGTATGAAGTCGTATGTGCTTCACACAGGTTTCCATACATCTTTATCCCCATTGTCAGACAGTTGGATATTGATGGTAGTAGGAATGAAACAGTGTGAAAATTAACATGGGCTAAAGAGGTGTTGGAGGAGGTTCAGCTGGGGTTACGGCTGAGCTACCAAAATAGATGTTCTGTGCTCCAGCACAGATGTTGTTTTATCATCATGAATACCTCTTATATGTCAACGGATATAAATTCCTCTGCTGGCATACATTGTTACAGTTAAACTAATGCAGATCTGGATGTGTAAACTCTAAATGGCCTCAGTCCTAGCAGGAAGAGCTATCATTTTTCTTTTAGAAAGGATTGTAATAACTCTGTCCAGGACAATAAACATTAAGCTGCTCACAAGCAAACCCTTATTATGAAATAAAGAGAACTTGAATCTCAAGGTACCATCTTAAAGTTACCCAAAGCTAATCATATAATGTAGTTTACCCACCTCCTGCTCTTTCTTTAACATCTCCATGGCTTCCCGAAACTTTCTTTCCTTCTCTTCTGTTTCAGCAATAGTGGCTTGGTTCTGCTCTTCATATGCCATGGCCACCACAGCCAGAATCAGATTGACTAGATAAAATGAGCCCAGAAAGATGACCAGCATAAAGAAGAGCATGTAGATCTTCCCAGCAGATCTGAGAGTCTAAAAGTACAAAAGAAAAATCACTAACTCTTGCTTACAATGCATTTTACAATGCAACTGGACTTTACTGCCCAGTTCTCCAAGAGATTTATAGGCATAACTGGAGGTTAGCATAACAAGTTGAGTTTGTATTACAGATATATATGAGCTTGACACTAGTGATAGATTCCACTGTGTGCTATTACGGGGTCAAATAATAAGAGGAGTGATGTTCATCCTTATTTGCTATGACATTTTCAGCCTTCCCGAGTTGTACAGGCAGCTCTGTGCCAAGTAAGTAAATGCAGTTGTTCAAAGAATTTTTGATTTCCTTGTTTTACATTTTCCTGATATGAAATTGTATGTTTGTTTGCATGTGAAGCATCCCTGGTACCCTGTGAAGAAATCCCTGGTACCTTCAAAGATGTCTACCTTAGAATCTTCAGAGCAGCAGCTTTCAGGACTAACTCCCTTAATTTCCTTTTAAGTATGCTCTGGTTTTGGTGGTTTTGAGATGCAGAAGTAAATGCTCCTTGGTTTCATGGATGGACCGTGTAATTCAGTAACAAACTACCATATGCACTTCTTCAGAATGTACATACATTTTGGGAAATGCATGCTAAAACGAATGTTTATGAGCAGACCACTTTGCACACATGACTGTAAGCTAACTACTCTTGTGCCCCTGGCTTTCAGGTCTCAGTGATGAAATGTTTACAGCACTGAGGACTGCAGGTACCAGGTAGCCTTGCTGTCTGATGAATTTGGGTTCATTGTCATGTCATGCAAAAATAGATATGCCAAATAGATGGATGCTTTCCTGTTTGTTTGCTTTTGAACTGGACCCAGAAGACAAGTTCATGTTATATCAGCAACCAAACATCGTTAAGCAGTGATGTGGGGACCTTTTTTGAATGGTGAACTTTAATCAGATGCAGGTAAATTCAAAGCATCCTTTTTTCAACACCAATTTTACCCTCTCCCCCAAACACTCAGTCTAATGTCTTTTGGTATCATCAACACTTCCAAGAAAAGAAATAAATTGTAACGATATATGGCCCTTGTCCAAAACAAACAAAGCACAGTTTACTTATTAACTAGGAAATCTTTCTTGCCTTTAATTATTGAATATTTAACTGCAACAAGATGATGTGTTTATTTCCTATTTCAAAAAGTAATAAAGCACTGCCATACCTGTTGATAGAGACGTTCCCAATAATCCTGAGTCATAAGACGGAACAAAGAGAGAAAGGCCCAGCCAAAAGTATCAAAGCTTGTGTAACCATGGTCAGGATTTTCCCCAGCCTTCAGACATATGTATCCCTCAGGGCATGTGCTGCAAAACATGAGAGACAATCCATGAAATGTGACATAAGTGGCTGCAGTGTTGGAAAAATAGATTTCTGAGGGACCACATTGAATGTTCTTTTTTTAAAAGCACAGATACTCCAAGGTAAATTCTTCTACTGAGTGAAAACACAAAGGTATATGCTAACTTCCCAGTATCAAAGGTCTTTTAAATCTTTTTTTTTTTTTTTTTTTCTTTGAAAGGATAAATTGGAAAACGGTTATCATAACTGGAGCTGAAATGGCAAATTATTGCCTACTATTCAGATATTTGGAAGAGGCAGGTTAGATTCCTAAGCAGGACTTTGGTACTTAAATATTATTTCTCCTAGCACTTACTACTAATAAAAAATCACAAACTTGGTGTCTCCTGTTACAGTTCTGGGTAATCCTCATGATGAACCTGCTTTTCTGGTTACGTAGACTAACATTGGCCAGACAATGTCAGTGACTGCCATCTGAGCTCCTTCCTTTTTGCTTACCATGCCTGACCTCGCACTCACCCCCCTGCAAGGATTAAATCTTTAATCTATGAAACCCAGACCTTTGTTCCACTCACTGGTGTAGTCTGGGGTCATGACATTTTTTCCTGTTTCTCCCAGGGAAATATTTCCTTTCTGTGTCTTGCAGATCCACATATTAAATGGCATGCAGATATCATGACTTTCATTGGCTCTCACTAAACTTTGAGACTCTCTACAAGGGATTTTCTAGCCCCATATGCCAGAAGAGAAAACGAACGCTCTCTGCTTTAGAGCCAACAGTGGTAGTAAGTATTGAACTGTGCTGTTTAATTTGATGATGCAAGGTGGCAGAGATCCCAGACCATTGAGCCTCCCTCTCTCCCAGCAGTGCTGCAATAAGCATTTAGTCAAAAGACCCCATACACCTTCACACCACGAGCCACTTCCCAAACATAAGAAATGACCTGTCAGAAACTGAAGGCATAGAACAAATATGCAAAGATCTACTGCTGGATGTATCATGGGAAGAGAATACACGATCAAGCATGTTGCCCATATCCTGACAGTATGTGGGAATTTGTGAGGTGTGAAAGACCTATCTCAGCAGAATTTGCCCTAATGTGTACAGCTTTTAATAATGACACCCAGAAAAGAAACAGACGCCTGATAAAGCAGACTGTGCATCAGCAGGAGAGTCAAGATTATATATACCTATAAAAATATATATAAACCACATCTCTGCAGTACAAGGTAGGAACACTGTATTGCATGTTGAGTTGAGAATACATTGCTATAGGTTTTGAAGTCATACAAATCTATGGTGTCAGCCACCAACATTACACATTCAACAACACTTTAAGAAGCTTAATTTAATATCATTAGTCAAGCACAAATTTTCAAATAAGTCTGCTTTGAACCCTGAAGAAAGGAGCACTGAAGCATTGCAAAATGTCTGCATAACTGTATTTGCAGTGATCTTCAGAAAAAGCAATAAGAAATGGAAAAGAACACTGTATGTTTAATGAATTAAATGCAATGCACAGGTTAATATACTAAGCGATTCTGTCATCATAGATAGAGCCATTACTTTGTATCAGTTGAGAATTTAGACAATAGTAACTATATCTCACCAAGAAAGAAAAAGGTAGATGCCCCTAATTTTCTCCCTGCCTAGAAATGCTTCCTTCTACAGCTTTCCTACTTTAACTTCCTATTGTTTCTTGATTTGAATAAAAATTAGAGTAAAAGTACTGAGTTTTTTTTAAAAAGGAAGAAAATGCAGGTATTTGGGCTTTTTATTTTGTCCTAAAATACGCAAAAGCACACTGAATTTCTCTTGTATAACCATGCACTTTTTTGAGGCAATGTTTTCACTAAATCTCCTTTCTCCCAGAGGCAGCATCTGTTGTCACTCTGCCACAGAGACATGAGATTTCTGCCTCAGATCTGCTGCAGACAGCCTACAGTGCCCGTGACGTGCTGCTGACACCATTCAAGAGCTCTGAGAAATGGATCCACTGGGTTCCTGAGAAGGAAACCCTTTCTGATCGTTTGCACTAAGACATTGTGCCCAGGCAGGACATGAAAATTCTTGTTAAGGTTCTTTCCTTTTGCAATGAGAATAACTGCACTGACATACTGTGCTTGGCTGGAAACTGAGTTATTATTTACAGAGGTGGACAACCTTTCCTTAGTCCTTTATGAAAGACTAATCTCAAGAAGCTCCACTGAGCTGGTCTCACCAGTCATATTTTAGCAGTACTACTAATGGCTAAAAAATCTGAATACAGCCATGAGACACTCAATAGTGATTGTTTAATGGTGAACTTAAGGCTAGCCTGGGCAGTAGGCTGGAAATTAATTTTCACCAAGAATAAGTTGGTCACATCTTCAGCAAAATGGAAGAGACTTTGTTGTTAATTTCTTCAGAGTTTCCATAGCCATCATTTTGAATGAGAGAGCTGCACCCGAAAGAAAGGAAATTTTGAAAGTGTTGCACTTAGATGCATTTTCGTGCAAGCCTCTCATCACCACCAGATATGAGCTTGCAAAGCCACTCTTTGGTTCACTACCAATGTTTCTGCCTGGGGAAAATCCATTTTGAAGAAGCAGAAGAAAGCAATTTGCTGCAATTGCTTGGAAAACCCTAGGAAATGGAGATGCAACTCCTCTGACTATGGAAGCGAACAATGGTTGCTCAGATTAATATTTTCTGTTTATAACACAGTGACTGTTTTTTCATGTTTTGTTCTGCCTTTATGTATCTCTAAAACCTTTTCCACTTAGCAATAGATTGTTGGAGTGAAAAGATCCGTCTGGCTTTGTAGTGAGCATACACTGTACTCTAATATTATGGGCAGGTGTATGAGAATTCAAATGAGGTGTCTTCAGTACGAAAAAGATGAACTCCAGCTCAGAGAACGCTCTTAACATTAGCTCGCATCCCTTTTAACAAAGACTAGATGCTTGAGACAAAAATCTTTTCAGCTCCTTTTGCTTCCTCACCCTCTTTTGTTGCCTGCAGAAGTGATAGCCCATGGGTTGTGGGTACACTGAAAAACACTGAGAGGAAAAGGAAATGCTGCTTCCCAGAAAAATACAGAACCTTAGGTGGAAGGCTTTCACATGAGAATGTTATTCTGCAACTGACACCATTTCCTCTGAGGATTCTTTTAAGAAGTCTCAAGATTTTGCTGAAGTGTCTCAGATGTATAAGTCTTCCCCTTCAGATTTTTTTTACAAACTCTTCAGCTTCTGTTACCTTGGGGAAGAATTACTGAGGATTGCGCTCTGATGCACAGGGATGGGCAACAACAACAAACTACATAAATACAACATCCTGCACAGGAGCCTCACAGGATGCTGTTCAATTAATCACAATAAAATTAGTGTCATTGATTCAGAGAAGTTAAAAGCATCAGTCTACCTACCTATCCATCAGGCTGTAATCACCACTGTAATCTGGCAGTGGTACAGGAAATTAAAGAACATAAGAAACAGCTTTGTTTTAAATAACACAGATTGGGAATGCCAGACAGTTGAAGCTGAAGGGCATAATTACAAAATGTTCTGGCTCAAGAGTTTAATCTGAGCAAGCCAAGGAACCTGCTGATCCAGAGTGCAGTAGCCAATAAGGTTGTGCAATAAAAGATTTGTAAAACAACCATGTGCTGGACTGTAACATTCAGACCCTGCAGATATGGGGATTGTCGTCCATGCATTGCCAGGAGTTGGCAACAAACCGCTGCTCAAGTCAGGCATATCAGCTGTAAAGTCAGGTCTGCACCTTTATCTGGAGTAGGTTGCAAAAGCACACTGTGGTCTGCCACACTTAACTGCTTATAAAAGAAACAATGGGAGATAAAGTGCATCGCACAGACATGCACCAAAAAGGAATAAATAAAGCCATAAATACTAGCAAACAAACAAATAATGTATCACGGTAAGGCCCCTATGTGTCCCTGCTTTGGTCACAACTTAAGCCTAAGAATTCAGAAAAAAAAAAAAAAAAACAGAAATGTTTACAGCTGATGTCTTGGACATACAGCTAATTCTAGTGGAGTGCCTGGTGAGCATGATGAGGATTGAGAGCCCAGCAGTAAGAGCTGGAAAGAGAAATGCTGCCCATGACCTCCCAGGCTTGTTGATGCACATGGCAGAGTCCTCTTTGACCTGCCTCTTCATGTTGAACTCCTCAAGCCATAAAGCAAAGGCCTGCACCTCCTTTAGGTCACATATCCAAGGGCTTTTCTCTGTATTCCCATTTTTTCTTACTTCTCTTGGTTTGAAGAAGGAGACTAGCAGCCAAAGGAGTCCCTAGCATGCTATGGTCATAAGGGAATAAATAAAGGCCCTTATATTAGCATTTGCTTCTGTCTGAAAAGATGAAAATAGCCATTCTGAAACAGGGCAATATATATATATATACATACATTTTTATGGTTTTTTTTAATTAATGTTTGTAATGGTGACTAGGCATGTAGGAGAAAGGGGCTGACAGGCATCAGCACCCCAGCCAAGACCAGGCATTGCAGTCAGTGGATTCCTTCTCTGCCTGAAAGACACAGGTTGATCTCCTTCCCTCACTCTTTCTTTTTTGTGATATTAATGACTGACCATGGTTAGAGGGTCTGACTTACAATTCCCCAGTAATCACCATCTAAGAACCAACATGTGACTTGCACAGACACTCTTTATGTTGGTTAGGTCTGACTGCCAGTCCCCAGTGGCTCTCATGACAAGTGCCAAGGGGTCATAGTGAATTTGAAGGGTAGTTTTAAAAGCAAATGGTGTAGATGGTCTGAAAGGAAGTGCCAGCAGATCCAACCAAACACAACAGAAAGAAAAATAATAATGAAAAAAGTTCAGAATAAAGAGCAACATTAACCAGGTGCTGAAACTGGAGAAGCAAAGAGAAGGCAGCACCCACGAGCAGGCTTGCTCAGAGACTCAGAGCACCCAAAGGCCTCTGCAGGCCACTGACTTGCATCTCCACTGTCTACTTCTTCAAGCAGATGGAAAAAAGATGGAAAACCAATGCTTTCAGCCTGAAACATCAGATTCATCTGTACATGTATGCAAGCAAGAGGAAGAACCAGCGTCCAGACACTGGATCTTGTGCCTAAGCCATCAATCAAAACGCGGGGCAATAATTTATCACCGTAAACGCAATGACAGATGACTGCTCAATGAAGACGGTAGGTAGCCCACAGTCACTCTGTTTCTCTCATGTGGTTGATGAGCCTATTACAGCTTTGACTAAGAGGTGATGCTACCCATCCTTAAGAATTGAGTGGATTTGGATTTAATCTCTACTGCTGCTGTTTAACCAGCAACATGGTCTTCTAAACACACAACAGAACCCTAGGAGTGGGGGCTGTTACTGTTGCCCTTAAGGCTGTATAAGGCATAAAGTATCTCCTATTGCCCCTGCAGCATCCTTCAGGTGACATAATTGCTTACTGCTGTTTCTTATACCCAGCTGAGAAGCCTTCTTACCAGGAGCAAGCCATCCTCATTCTGATATCACTGTAAACAACACAGTAAATGGAAAAGTCTATGTGATGACATCAGAAGCTAGTTAAATTCATGGAAGGTATTCTGTATAGCCTGAAGGTTTGTAATAAGTTTATTAATACTGCTTACTAAACGGGGGTGTAATTAGGTATCATCTTTGGCAGTTTAAACAATACACTTCATTCTTTACAAAATATGCTCATTTTGTTAGTACTGGAAGAAGTCATATTTGGGAACTGCAACACCTTCTTCACTCCAGCTTTTCCAGCCTTTCCTACCTGCCAGTCAGCTATACCCCACCAAACGGAATTTGAGCACTCAAAGGACATTGATCTCATTGGAATGTTCACTGGGATGGATCTGTTCATGCGGCATACTGAACTGGCAGGCTGCCTGGCGTGCTGCCAGGCTGCACCCTGCCTGGCAAAGTTGGCTACCCAGAAATCACTTGCAGCCAGCTGTTTGTCATGACCTTCCCCATTCTTCTTCCCCATTCACACACACAACAAAGGCACCTGAGCACCATCTTCACCCCAACCCATTCACGGTTTGTGCCTTTGAAATGCAAACCCTCCAGGACAAGGGGGTCTTTTCTCACTGTACTTGTCCAGTAGCCAACAAAACACAGCCTGAATCTGGGACCTTCAGATCTTAAGACAGCAAGTAATTATAATAATAACAATAATAATAACACAGGTCTACTTAAATCCAGGCAACTCAGAGCTGCAGCAGACCTCATTGGCAGCAGCAGAATAAAAGAACCGATTGGGCGCATTATTCTCTGCTGCAGTTCCTCAATTTCCAACACAGCTGGGGTTGTGTTGCTGGGCACGTTTGCTTGTAGTTGGGGACTGACAGCAGTGGGAGACTGCGCTGTTGGACATGTTATTCTGGCAGACATATATGTTGTTCCAGGCTCTCTGCCTGCCAAAGGCTGAGCGAGAGCTGCAGCGCTGGGTTTTGAAAGACAAAGTAGAGCTGGGAGAAGCACAGGAAGCATCTGATAGCAGCGGTGCTCCTTGGTGTGGTGCATGTTTCTTCTCCACTCTTCGGGGGTGTGATAAGCCTTGCAACGGGCTTTAAATCACCCCACGGAGGATGCATGAAGGCAAAGAAATGTTACTACAGCTCAGAGAGATCAAAGCCCTGCACCAGTGTAAATGCCATAAAGGGCATGCTGGCAGTATGTCGGTGTGGAGAACCTACCTGTTAGTTTCAGTATTCATAGTGACTACAAAAACAGGTATCTGATGCAATTTTATGTGTTGGCACTAATTACTTTAGTAAAATGACACAACACAAAAGTAAACAAAGTTTTATTCTGATGATACTTGAGAAACAGTTAGGACTTGCTAAAACCTTTAGCATTACACTACATGGTCCTTCCTACATCCCTCATGTGCAATCAGCTCAGTGACTGCAAAATTTACCAAACCATGTAGAATGTTATCCTACTCTGTACATTATTTTAATGTACCCTGTTAAGAAAAATCAAGGTCATAGTGAGGATAAAGGTAGCTAAAGTTTCTATAGCAACAGTTACCAGGATGCAGTTGCCAAAGGTGCTTTCTTGTTACATCCTGAAGTAGCTTTACTGGCTGCTTTTCCTTCCTGTTCACTAGTCTTTTTGGTAATATCAGTACAGACACAATGCAAATGTGCTTTCACTGTCAGCATGATCTCGCAGACTGTTCCTGCCCATGAGCTGAATATACAGGACATATCATGTGAAAGCAAACACACACAAAAAAGCAGTCTGACCTTGAGACCCAGAGGGGACACAATTGACTTAAAACATGCACACTTCTCTGAAAAAACAGTTTTTATAGTAGTTGCAAGTGAAAAGAAGTGAAAAGAACAAAGGTAAGTTTCTCTTTTTCTGCTTATTTACTTTGCACATTGATAGCATCTTGTCCATTTCTCTTTCCCCTAATGGACACATTTCCTTGCTGTTTCTATTGCTCTTCTAAACCTTCAGGCAGAGGAGGAAGACAAAACATCAGTCTAAGCTAGAGAAATGTTCCTGTGAAATTACAACAGCATAAAAGCAGAACTGCTTTGGAGCTGAAATGTATCTTGCTTTTTCATGGACCCATAATCCCAAGCTGTGGCAGCACCCATAAACCTTTGCCCTGTGGGGAAGCACAGGGCTTCATGGTACTGAGCATCTCATTAAAACGAATGGTTAATAATCACTGAGAAAGAACACACTGTAATTGCATGGGTGGCACAAGGCAGGATGGTGCAGTGTGCCATACAATGCTTCCTGTATTCTGTCACTGGGAGATTTGGTCTGGTGATCGCAGCAGGAGGTGCCTGATAGAGGTGCTGCTGAGGTGCTCAAGTAGGATGCCATGCTGGAGCTCAACACAGGATCAGGGCTACATTTCCCCAAGACAGCGGTGCCCTTAGAGGCTCCCTGGCCACTTTGCCCAGTGCTGACCATGTGCTATTGCCTAGGGCCAGGCACAACGTGTGCCACGAACTGTAGGTACCTGAGCACACTCTAAATCTTTGGTCCAGCCATGGGTTTTGCCATTGGCACTGTCCCTGTACTCACCTGTGGATATGCGGCACATTTCTGGTCCAGTTTCACAATGTGAGGTAGTTGCCTCCAAAAGGCCTGGGATACCTGAGCTGGCAACATGTGGTGCTGATTGCTGCCATGAGGGAACTTGGTCACCTGCAGCCCCTGCAAACCACAGTCCGCTTGATACTACCACTGGTAGTATCTACTAATGGAGGCAAGAGCGCCTTTCAGATTCCTAGCAGAGATCTTGCAAGTATTGATCATTGCACTGGATCTTTACTGGACCTTCCTCAGAGCTTCACACAAGGTGTTTTTACATGAGATACTCGTCTGGGAATTAAATTGAAAAGCAGATTTATAGAGGAATTTGTAATCCCTTTGATAATCAGAGTAGTTGTGTTTTCTCTATTTATTTTAACAAAATCAAATAAATTAGGCTGAAATTGCAAAGAGAACTAACTTGAATAAATCCTAGTGCAGACATATCTGAAAGAACAACCAATTCTAACCTAGAAACACATCTAGAAACATAAATAATTCTGCAAATACACAACACCTTATTTTTCCTTTAAAGAGCTTTGCTGTTAGCGCTGCTTCCAGTGTCTGACCAATCTGTGACACACGTCTCAGAGCAGAGGATTTTTCCGTTACTGTGGTGCTCTGAATGTGCCTGTTGTGAAACACCAAGCACACATCACTAGCATTCACTTTGAGCCAAAGAACATCTTTGATCACAATCATTTGATTTTCTCTCTACTCCAAACATCTTGTTTCCATTAGATTCTTTTTTCCTCTTTAATAGAAAACAAATTCTAGCAGTACATTGTGGGGAAAAAATGCAGTTAGATAAACAAAACAAAAACAACACAAAATTTCTATTTGATTGAATGAAGAAAAAACAAATTTCAGGCATCCTAGATAAAGCTTCTGATGCATGACATGGGAAATCCCACACCCCACAGATAGATTAGTCTTTGTCCAAACAAGAAACATGCCCTTTTCCCAACACCCCTACAACATCTCTGCAATGTCATTTTTAACGCAGCTCCTCAAAGCTGCTTGAGCATACCTAAAACCATAAATAAATGTTTTTTCTTCCATCTGCCAGGTAACATACTGGAGACACGCTTGCTGCCGCTGAGTGACATCCATCTACTCAAATCCCTTCTGAACCAGAATCAATATCAGCTAGATCCATTACCTCCTGCTTTATTGGCAGTTTGGGTGCTTGTTCAGAAAAACAGTCCTCCTAGTAATGCAATAAAGCCCCCACCTTTGAGATAATTAGGTTGTCTGTGATATAGCATCCACCGATGATCATTTCCCTGCTGATTTTGGCCTGCTGCTCCAGCTCAGGTTGCAGTTGCCATCACTAAACACCCTTACATCAGACCATCTGAGTCTCGTCACCTAATAACTGCCATAGCAGATTTATTTTTTATTTTTTTTTAACTCTTCTATAATAACAGCAAGCAGCCAAACCTCAGAGTGTCATTAACATGCTTTTAAAAATGCACTAAAATGGTTTTGTCAATTACCTTGAGATTTAATATCCCAACTACAACACAGATATCCCTCACTGTAACAACAAATCCCTGCAGGAGTGCACACATGATGCCACCCTTCCCCCCATTTCCTCTGGGTCCTCAGCACACCACAGAGGCTAATAAATTTAAGCTATTTCAGAGCAGGCGCAGAAGCAAGCTCCAAAAATGCTGTGAACATTCAAACATGCCTTGCCATCTCTTTTCCCCTCACTTGTCATTAATTGCATTGCTAACAGACGGGAGGACCATGATCTGATGCATTCACTCACTGTTCACTCACCTCCCCCGATCCTACTGTGCAACGTATCCCAAAATGTCTTGCCCATTCAGATTTTGTCTTTTATTATTGAACCTACTCACTCTTAGCTTTGACCACACAAGGATAAAGGGAAAGGAGTCCCACTCTGTTAGCTTGTCAGCCTGTAAATGATGGTCTTTATCCTAACAGGTGCAAATACATGACTTCGCATGTCCCTTGAGGCCTTAGGATCATGCCTAATTATCTCCATGTCTTTAAATAACAGGAGTGGAACTCTGTGTAAGGCATAGCAGATGAGACAATGCTTTCTAGTCTTTAACCAAAAAACAGTGTAAGGAGGATTATGTATTCCTATTCTGAGGCATTTAAAACCGCACCTTACCTAGTGCTACTAAATACTTTATTAAAAGAACAAGGGGACGAAGAAGAAAACTGACGCATGAAGGGAAAGTGGATTTCTCCTTAACAGCACAAACACTGTTTGTTTTGATATATTCAAGGAAACGAGCACGAGGACTTTAGGCCTGAGGGTGGCATTTTCCTCTTCTCACTACGCAGCAGCTGGAAGTTCTCCCCTGGCTGTTTCCAGCTGTGACTCTCATGGTCATAGCGTCTCCATGGGAGGCTTGCTCTAGTCATGGCTTTTTGTCGACACATTGCAATGTATTGACTTTCTAGGGAAGGTGAATTTTTTAATATACCTTCCTAGAACCCAAACCCTAAATCCACACAGCCTACTCATATATAGGTATTGGATCTGTGTTTAACTTCCCATCATTTGGACAATTCTAGAGCTGTAGGCCCTAAGCTATTCCTCACAAACAACCCGTAATCTAATCAAATCTTTCAACACTATTCATAAACTTTGCAGGCTGCCACTACCACAGATCAGTTCATCAGTGAGAATAATGTGCAATATTGCATGATGTGCAAAATATTGCTGCTGTGCTGCAAATTTCTTGTGCAATATTATTGCCTGTTGCCTAGTAAGGCTGAAATCCACCAGTGCAGATAGATTGCCAATTCCTGGGATCCCCCGGAAATATCCCAATAGTCTCGAAGTCCAGCCTGAGCCTGGATAAATGCAGTGTATTACAATCAACAAAGCATTCAATTAATGAATGATGACATTGTACCTTCCTTGGAACAAACAAAGAGAAAAGCATGGCACTCTGCCCAAGGAGCTTACAGTCTAAATTAGACTGGCAATATAGATCAGACACAAAACATGCAGAGGGAAGACTGACACTTCATCTTATCCCCTTTTTCTTTTTTTTTTTTTTTCTTGTAAATACAGATATAAACAGTGGCAGCAGAAAGTAAAGTGTCAATTTTTACTTGACTCCATGGCTTTTTGCACCCTCGTGACCACAAGCAAGTTTAGATTATATCTTCTTTTCATCTACTTACTGTCTCCCTGTACATGTATACCTCTTTTTACATTAAGCTCTTTGTAATTTAAACCCTAATTTTTTTCAGCCTTCCACATTTAGTTCTACCAATTCAAAACACCCTCCTCCAGAAGTAGGTCATGTCACCTCCTCCCCTCACTTGAACCTGGTCCAAATACTCTTGTGATATTTGGACCAAAATCTCTCCCGTCCAACCATACTAAGGTCTCTATTCTTTGTCGCGCAACTTCGAACACCCTACAGTCTTTGCATGGCTTATAATCTCCTCTTCCATTTCCATCAAGATCACAAGAGCCTTTCAAATAAAATCACACACCCAGACTAACTGCTTAGACCCTGAGAACTGGATTTAGACGGAAAGGTGAGCATCCATAGGTGGTATGGGTATGAACAAAGTCCTTTATACAGAATAAATTAATATACCACAGGAACTGCTTGCTGTCTATAATGTAAGAAAATGAAATACATGCAGTCTGTAAATACTGTAAATACATGCAGGGGGGTTGGAACTAGATGATCTCTGAGGTCCCTTCCAACCCAAGTCATTCCATGATTCTATGATTCTATGTAAATATATCACATACAAATGTGGATCACACCTTAAAACTGAATACCCTCCCACCTGCAAAGCATCTTATTTTTGGAACTAGCATTTTTGGATTTATCTCTCTCTGCCAAAAGCCAAGAACTCATCATCACTCTAGATCCCTTCAGCTTTCCAGCTTCCATTCATCTGTCATTTCCTTTAAAATACTCCCCATTCAGCCACCATGTTACTTAACTTTCACTATTTATTCTTTCTTTATGGAAAAACTTCAATATGCTGAAAAAGAACTGTTATAAGGCCCTTAAAGATTTTAGACTTAAATAAGCGACACATACAAACTTCTCCACCCTGCAGTCCAGAAAATTGTATTACTATGCTCAATACTGTCATCATCCTCTCTCCTCAGACTACTGACACGAATTTGAAATGTCCACATCACACTGGTGAATAGTGGACAGAACTGAAGGAAATGTAACAACAACAACAAACAGAAGTGAAGACATTTTAAAATCACTTACCCAGCATCAGTGCTATTGCCACACAGTAACACATCTTCTGTACCATTTTTTATGAAGTAATTCACTGCAACAGAATTAAAGAAATAATTTTTTAACAAGCACATTCTGGGAATGATAACATTCACAAATATTATCCACCAACATATTCAGTTGGAACGCTAAATGAGATATGAATGGCATGCTTTTACTTCGTTTTGCTAGTTTTAGGAATTGTAAAAACTAAGACATTTTTTCAGAGCTCTTTAAATACTTGCTGTTCATACTCCAAACCTGACCAGTGCAACAGTGTGGCTGTAGGGCTGTGGGCAATATTTGAAGGAAACATCATCTAGCCCTGTCCCTGGCTGCTGTAACTGAGAACAATGTTACCAAATTCAGTATAGCAATGCCCAATGAAAATAATCCACAGGTTTGCCCCTTTGGACTCTACACTGATGAGATATTTATTAACTGAAGCTTACGATAGTGAATCATGGCTTATAGGTTAAAAATGCAACCAGCTACAATTCAAAATCTAATATTACTGAGAAAGCAGCCAGCTCTCCCAAACTGGTGAATTCTGCTCAGCATAGAAAATACAGAGTATAAAGCACAAAAGAAATGGAAAAATACACATTGTTAAAGATCAAACAAAAAAGGAAGTATTCATAAAGACAAATATTTATCAACGCAGTCATCTGTAATGTCAATGGAGAGAGACAGACACTTCTCGAGGGAGACTCAGAGGAGCACAATAAATTTAAATGCTCTGGATCGTTCCCTGGTTGACTATCAATGAGGCTTAAGGAAATTTGCGTCCCCAGGCTAATGAGAGCCTTTGTGTACACATTCTTTCTTCTATCCCCAGCCAACAAAGTAGTCTAAAATGCAGAGAAACAGAACAGAGCTATCTCCTCAAAAGGATAAGCAAAATCAGTTTTTGAAGAGATGCTTTGAGCAGCATCTCTTAAACCTGAACGACAGCACGGAAGAAAGGATAAAAGCATTGATATAGAAACATGATAAATGCAGAACAGAAGACAGCAGCTGACTGATGGAGGGTGGCCGTACTGGTGTGCTTTGTTACAGCAGAGAGGACGGATCCCCTGTTGACATAAGACATGGTGGTGCCAACATTACACAATGTGTTTGTGAGCAGAGGAGCCTCTGCAGGTGATGCTCTGGAGAGGTTCTCCATTCCAGGCTAACCCTCTGCTGTGAAATGCTTTAAAAATCAAGAGTGACAGCTTATCCAGGCAGGCTATGCAAAGAATGCTCAGTGGCTCAAGCCACTGAACAGATGTGCTATGGCTTTCTCAGTAAGCTGCGAGCAGTGGAAAAGCCTGCCCTGCTGCATGCCAAGAGAGAATTACTGCCCATGAGCTTTGTGGTTGTGAGGGCACATGATGGTTTTCAAAAGTTATCAGAGCATATATCCTGCTCAGAGCGCATGCTTCTCTGCTTTGCCGTACGTTTGGGCTTTCTACAGAAACATCTCAACTGACAGTAACACCACGGAGTTCAAGATGGTTAAGGATCTGTGAAAAATCACCAGGAAAGGGGGAAGATTGTGGAGTCTTACATCTCCTTTCACCCTCCACTTCTGCTGGTGAAACACTTCCGCTTTCCTCAGGACAGATAGTATCTTATCTGGGACATACAGTTGTTGATACAAACCATCTGTGATATGGAGGCCACATGGCACAACCATCAAGTAAGAGACAGACAAAGAACCACGGAGGTCCTGCACCTTGCTAGTAAATGGCATTGGTGCAGAGGTTACCCTGAACTTCACAAAAATGCACAGCTCCCTGGGAATTGCAGCCTTTCATTCTGCAGATGCCAAGACCAGGAGGACAGGAGGGAAGAAAGCAAGAACGTGTGTGCAAACAAGACATTTAAAATCTTCTTGAGAAGATAAAAAATTATGTTGTCTGCTGCTGACAAGCATTACATTTCTGAAACCAGCAATATAGTCAGTGCTAAACAGTGTTATGCAATGCATGCTGAGGAATTGGTGTGCAGATGCTGCTGGAAGGGGAAATCTTCACCACAGGATTCACAACTGCACAACAGACCATCACCGCTACTTGCCAAACTTCAGACTGAAGAAGAGCTGAATTACTGATTGCCTACTGGTAAATGAAGGGGGAGTTAGAGCACTATGCCTGAGGAGACAAATTGCTGTAATATCAAAAATGCAAACAATCAATTTGTCATTCAAAGCAAGTTGGTCTGGATTTTGACCAAACATGCCAGGCAATCAGAGGTCTGTAAGAAGGAAGCAGCCATTGCTCTTGCTCTTAAGAACATACTGCCTTTAAATCAAATTAGCCCACGGCCTCAGCTTTCCAGTACCTAACTCTAATGTGAACACAGAATCTAAAAGTTCTTTTTCATTTGCAGTAGAAGATTATCTCTGAAATGTAGACTGGCGGAACTGATAAACATCTTATGAAAACATGACTTTTTCATTGTCTTGGAAGATTCTCACTGATTTTTGTTTTCTTATGTCAGCTTTTTCATAGAAAAGTTTTTGAATGTCAGTGGGAAACAAAATAGGAAAACAAAACTGAATATCTACGTAGTAGATGTTTTTTAAAATGTTTAAAGTAAAATCAAGTCAAAAAAATAACATTTTCACATATGTTTGTATGTCAATAATCTAGATCCAACATGCCATTTTTTAAAAGGAAACTTTTCCTTCTCCTTTTGGCTTTAGTAAAAAGTTGATTTTGGAGTTATGGTGAATATGATGTCTTGTTGGAA
>VXAV01002113.1:889088-908717 GCA_013399715.1 Alectura lathami | reverse complement strand
TCACACACTTACCCAGTTACCAGACCTTTAAGGCAGCTTGGTATTAAACAAGTAATGGGGTGATGAAAAAGGAGTATGATTTATAAATACAAGAAGTTTTTTATACTTTAATATTATGAAATTTTCTCTATGATTTTCAGTATTAGTTTTCTTTGAATGCACAGATGCTTCTTCCCTGAAGCTGGTGAAATTTGGGAAATCTGAATGCAAACTGAGTTTTAAAAAAAGGGAAAATGGCCAAACCACAAATTCTTTCACTTAGTGCCCTCTGTGAAATCCCTGCAGTGCATTCATTTGTTTGTAATACAAACACCAGCTTGGAGCCTGCATTTGTATTACTCAAGTACGCTAATTAGTTTTGCTTACATGAGCAAAGACAATGGGAGTCCTAATGTAAACAGGGATAATATTAGGAAACAAGACTTACAAAATCCTAGTCACCAATAAAGACTATCTGCTTTCAAATTCAGGCCCCAGTATTGTTAAGTTCAAGGTCATTTCAAGAAACATGCTTTTCTCAGTTCACTTACTGGGGTTTTAAATAGAAGAGTAATCCTATGCTGTTTGTTTTATAAGTTCATTCCTTGCAGGTATCAAACAACTTTATTAGAGGGCTTTTGCTTTAATTTTTTTTTTTTTTTTTTTAATTTTCAAGAAGCACACAGACTTCCGAGCAGTTTGAGAATGCTGTAGTAATACAATTGCTCTAATTAAAGACCACTTAAAAATAACCTGTACTCTGCCTTCTGGAACTTTGTTGCAACTTTCCAAGAATATCATTTCAGGAGTTGTATACTTACAGTCTAACTGTGTTATTTCGTCACCCTTTAAAAAGAAAATTTGCCCAGAAAGTTAAATAGCATCCATCAAGTTGCTTGGCACAATCCACTGCTAAGAAAAGTGTTTAAATCACCATTAATTTAAACTCTCTGTGCCTTCTAAAAGGAAGGACTAAGGGTAAATAAGGACACCCAGAACCTCTTGCAGGTGGTCTGCATTGTTCTGAATCAATCCCCATGTTTTGTAAAAGCAATGCTAGATATATTCAAATTTAGAGTACTGCTAAATCTTCTAGATAAATAATCCTCCCTTGAAATATTGCCAATGAGAGCACTGCAACATAGCTTAATAGAAGATACTATTTATGGGGCATTAAAGGCATTTATTTAATTCTTACAAGTCAAACATCAAACCAGGCAGCATGCAGCAAAAACTGAGGACCTCATCTAAAGCTGAGTAACAACGACACCCGTTAATGACTATGGGGCTGTGGATTACTCTTTATGGAGTAATCAGTACAATGGTCTCCTGAATCACTGAATTCTTTCCACGCTTCTGGGCTAAATCCTGCTTGCGTGACATGGGTAACAACAGAGTATCTAAAGTCAGTGGGAGAAGGGCTGTACAGGCAGCCTGACATCTGCAGAAAGCAAGAAGGATTTGGCCCAAACATTCCTGTTAATATTGGTAGAAATTAACACATTCAGAGGTTAATCAAATAATCAGTTTGCAAATGCAAATCAGAAACCATAGAAAATGCAAGCAACACCAAACAATGAGAAATGGCAAGATCCCACAGCACCATCCATTCCTCCTCTGAGATGTGAGAGAATATTAGCATAATTCAGTATGACATCCGTACCAGATGTTGGCAATCACCTACAGAACATCAGACACATCCATGCACAGTCTGGAAACCGGCAGGGAGAAAAAAAAACAAAAACAAAACCAGAGTGTGACTTGCACTGTGTTTGTCCTCTCCCAGCATTTTCCTTCTCCTGAAGATGTGCATGTGCCTTGTACATGTCTGCATGAGTCATGTGCATACAGGGAGAGAAGAGTTCACTCCAAATTAGTGTACGTGGTCACCAGCCATGCCGAACAAATTTTGTCATTAGCCACTGACACATGGGGCAGCAAAGAATTTAATACCATGTTGGCAAACTTGAATGGTTGTCAGCATTTCTGCAGACCATCTTAGCATGAAAATGTGACTGTCAGGCCAGTCTCCAAGGAAGGTACAAATATGCCATGTATTTCTCAACCCTGGGGTATCTACTTCTTGAGTGAAGTGATTTACCCATCCTAAGGATGAAATTTGTCTTTCTGCTGAGGGATTTCAGTGAGATTCAAGCAGTGATTGACGGTCAGACTTCTCCACACAGCCTTAATTTTTGCACTCCAAGCTCTGTTCTGGCTATCAGTAAAGTACTAGATAACATTCACAGCGCTATTTATAGCCTTTACACTCACGCTAACTTAAACAGGAGCTGGATCAGGCCCCACAGTGCCTTGGCCCAATTTTCTGTGAGGTCACCTTTCGCCTGTATCCTGTCATTTTATGTGAAATTTTTGTGATGTACACGCCTGTTCTAGAAAGAGCAGCAGAGATCTCTGGGTTTGGGCCCTTCACAAAATCCTGGTTATGACGATGGCCTGTATTTTGCAGGCTCTTGATGAGAGGGCATAGAAGGGTGTACCTGAGGGCTTTAAATTACTTCAGTTATCACAAAAACATTGGCAATTTCCATGCAGATAAACTATAATTGGAGACTCTGCAATCACAAGAAAGGCTCCTGTTGAGTACATTGGGATTTGGATATGCTAGTGGTGGGAGGCAAATGGGTACCTTTAGTGGGTTGTCCTATGGCTGATCACGGTTTCTATCCAGAAGGAAAATAAATGAATCTAGTTGCCATGGCAATGTGCAAGATGCTAATTAATAAATAAAATCACTGAGAGTTAAAGGTTTTATGCTTCCATGCAGAGAATATTCACTATTTCTAAGAACCTGAACATAAGGAATATGTGAAGAAATTAAAAACACTTTAATGATTCTAGATAAATAGATACCCTGCTACTGTACAAAGCTTGTTTTCCCTGATAGCATGGGAAACTGGAAAACAGAAAGAAACGGTGAGCTCAGTGCAGAAATGGGAAAACTGAGGAGATCCATGAAGGTCCTCAAGTATATCAAAGGCTGCCCCAGAGAGTAAGGCACTGACCTGATGCCTTACACAGTGGCTGTAGGCTTAAAACTGAAGAGCTGATAATGCACCAAGAGAGGGTGAGGATGGATGGGGTCTGGATTCAGAGGCAGGACCCACAGGAGACCCATGGCCCTGGGGACCAGGGGATGCCAGCGTGACAGCAAGCAGGGTAGCCCCAGATCTCTACAGTGCAGGATGCATGCACCTTACTGCTAGATACTAACATTCGGGTTGCTGAATCAATATCTGGAACCCTCCTCCTAGGGCAAACGTAAAGGTAATGAGGTGCTGGAACAGACTTCTCTGGAAGATCATGAGACCTCCACCTCGAAAGCATTTTTAGAACAAGTCAGGCAACACATTTAAGGCCAGCTTTGAGCTGAACTACAGCCAGCGTTAGACCAGGGCAATGGACCCTAGGAGTTTGGGAGATCTTCTTGAATCCTATGAGTCCGTGTCCCCTAAAAGTCCCTGTGCCTGCTTGCGCACTTAGAGCAAGGCATTAAAGGTAAGTGAGATTTTTAAAAGCACTAATTGTTAGCTTTACTGACTCCCTCTGGAGTCAATAGCGAAACTCATTGATTTCAAGCGAAGCAGAATGCCTTTGAAAACCAAGCTCTAAGTGCTTTGCTGGACAGAAGCCTTACACCATGGAGGACTTGGCCTGTTACTTTCCGTAAGCAATTTCACCGAGCACGCTGAGCCCAAGCTGTGCAAACAGAACAACCTGATAGAGAGGCGTGATCAATTTTATTGAGGAAAAGTTCAGATGTTTGCAAAGGAAAGTACATTTCAGTGATAGATATAGTGAAGANAAAAAAAAAAAAAAAAAAAAAAAAAAAAAATTCTCTTCTCTCTAGTAGTTGCACCCAAAAATCTCATGGAAGATACTAGTATGCATTATCTCTTCATTTTAAGCCTACTGTGAAACAATATTTCACCCTAGCATAAGCCTGTGTTATCATTAAAAACTCAGATTAATCGCCATTTGGAGATAAACACGGTGTCATGCCCAGTATCTCTTTTTTAAACATATGTCTAACCAAAAAATGAACTGATTTCCTGAAATTATCTATTAACTTGGGAAAAAATAAAATAAAAATAAAAGCATAGCTGTGTTTTACAGGCAGCTAAGTGATCCTTAGCAATTTGTAGTGCTCAGCATCTATAATTTAAACATACTCAGGGCACAGGTAATCTTGACAATAACATTTAAGAGCCAGATATTTTATTTTGTATATCTTTATGCAGTTACTTCAGCAAATAATTTAGTTACAAGTACCTAAAAATGCAGTTATCAAAAGGCTAATCAAATAAGCAGAAAGCAAACAAAAGAATGTGAGTTACTATGTATCACTGTAATAAACAATACTCAACTTTTTCTGTTTGTTTGTTTGTTTGTTTTTTTAACTTACAAATGGAACAACTTAGTCTTCAGTATCACTGAAGGGCTTTGGTGAATTTCAAAGTCGAGTTTTCCTGAATCCCTGAACTCCTTATTCAGTGAAAAACAGTCAAAATTTATCCCTTTATGTAAAACAAGATACAGATCATCAGAAGATCTTTATATATATAACTCAGCAAAATTGACAGGCTCTGCTCTGAAAAAGCACAAGATTGAGACAAGATTGAAAGCGAAGGGTGTCCCCTGGAGATGGCTGTCTCTCCAAGTTACCCTTCAGATTGCTAGCAAAGGAAGCCAGGAAACTGCTTTTCTTTCTGATTAGCCACTACCATCCCACATGATCTGTAAAACTGCTCAACTTGCTGTTCAGCTAAAGCTTTCCCAAGCAAAAGCACTTCACAGTCGAAATCTAGTTAAACAAAACAAAACCTCTCTGCTAAATGAGGTGTATTTTTGTTTGTTTGTTTGTTTGTTTTGTTTTTAATTAAAGACAAAAATTAAGGCAGGAACAAATTTCAGCAAAATCTAGACCTAATGACTAAGTAAAAGTTCATACCTTTATTCTTTCAAGTCTATATTATGACATACACTTTCAGCGCAAAGTGGCTTGATTTTTCAGTTCACTGATATCATTACATTAATGTTAGAATGATGGAGTAAAAACTGGACCCACATTTCAGTTTTCTTAATCTCTCAGTTCCAGAATTCCTTTTTCCAGTTTATACTCCTTGTAAGTGGTGGTGATTAGTTGTAATACGTGCCCCTAAAAGTTTACACTGTAGCATGTTTACTTTATAACGCAGGTGTTCACAGTACAATGGATGGCAAATCCTTTCTAACCTTAAAGAGCTGCGCACAAGAATCTGAGCAATCTCAATGCTACAAATATTTTTGCCATGTAATTGCCAACATCTGTTTAGGATTATCACTGATAGGATCTACCATGCATGGTTTTTGCTATCTTCTCTACCTTGCCATGCAGACTGGAGATGTTAAACACTGAGGCTGAATGAGACCTGTCCATAGATAAGGCTCAGCAAGAATTTATTGTCATATGGTTAGTCCTAATGGGACTGATTTCTGCATAAATTACTAAAGAATAACTTATTTTCAGAAACAGTAGTAAAATAGATCATAAGCTATTAAAGAAAAGCTTCTTTCACTACCAGACCTGTACAAAAAGACTGATATTTTTTCTTGGGGGTGGTGGTGTTGGAATCATAGTCTTTAATGTGTAGGAAAATGTGATTTGGTGAAATGCAGAATCCAACAAAACTAATGATGGAATTTTTCTGATCTATTCAGGGTCTGAAATTTAAACACTGTTTCTATTGCATGCAAACGAATAAACACCAGGACAAATTAGGCTATCTGTGCTTGCAGTCTTGAAACCTCAGCTCATAACACAGATTTAGATTCCTCTTTCAATGTGCTCTTAAACACAAATACACATCTTGAGGTCATTAACCTTCCATTTTTAAAATCAATATCTGAAGACTTTAAAAGAGTTTTGTTGCCATTCTCATACGGTTCATGAATGAGTACTCTGTGCCCGTGAATCACAAGCCATGGCATACAGCACTTCTTCCAGCAGTGCTCATTTCAGCCAGGTCCGTACTTTCGGAAGCACTCTAATTCCTTCTGCCCACAAAATAGGCATTGGGAAATATATCAGGCAAAGATATTCTATTGACAGGTCACATTCCCTACATTCCTCCATTTCCTGATCAGTGTCTATGGTTAAGTCACTTGTATTTACTGCGTTTACTACTGGAAATGGCATGTAGGCTTTAACGGCAGCCGGAGTGTTTAACCTGGTTTTCACCTGAAATGACTGAGATTGTTTTCAGCGCCCGCAGTACTCTGAACGTTCGCAAGGCTGAGACATTGCCCAGGTCCACAAATTCAGTTATGTATCTGTAACAAGGGAAAGTCACACACAGACAATGACAAAACACCAGCAAAAAAAAACAACAGTCAAGGGGACAAAGAGAGACAGAGAAAGAATCACTTGTAGCTGAGAGCCAAAATGTAAGGATCAGGGCTTCTTACCTGGGATTACTGAAATAGTTTTTAAAGCTCTCAATACCCTGAAAGTCCGAAGAGGTGAAACACTGCCTACATTCACAAATTCTCCTACATACCTGTAGAATTAAGTCACAGTTATTTGGAATTACACAATAGAGTAATGAGACTTGTCTGAACGAAGAATGCATTCATACATAGGAGCAGCGAACACACCTGAATGAGAGGTGCCTCCACTCCTCAGGCTGCTCTTTGATGCCATTTGTCCCAGGTTTTTCATAGTACACATTATTGCAAATGTTTCTTGAATCATTAAACAGATCTAATAGGCATCAATTCTTTAAAACTACTACTTGAACTTTGTTTTCATACTGCTCAGCAACAAACACCATGAAGATTTTACCATCATGTAGTTTAACAAAAGTTCTTTCCATTATAGGAAACATTAAGAATTGTTTTGCTGCTCTTAAAAAATAAAAAATAAAAGCTTCAAATACCAAAGTCATTTTTACATAATAGCTTCAGCAAGCTACGTCCAGGACAACGTGGGAAAATACCAGAGCAAATATTTCTACTGGGTCATTTATTGTACAATGCTGTACAGCGTGGTAAGGCAGATATTGGTTTCAAGAGATGCTTAAAATTTTATTTTGTTTTGTACATCAAATCCATGTCCTTTGGCTGCTAGAAGATGACTTTTGAATAAATGTAAGTGCAGTCCTACTACAATCTCTTTATTATTTAAATACCAATCTCAGCTATTCACTGTCATGTCTACTTTGGTCACTGTGGAGATCCATGCAACAGAGGAGAAAAATGTTTCCAGGAGGGTCAGTTATGGAATGGGCTTGGTTTTACCACTGTTTGCAAAACTGTTTCCTCCCAGACAGTATGCAATAAAATCATAGTCATCATTGTATCTTCAAGACCAAACAGCTCTTGGAACCTTTCGTGTGGCTATTTACATCCACATATTCTGCTTCTTTGAGGCATTTGTTTTCTTGTGTTGAGGATAAAGCTCACCCAGCTATTTTACAAAGACTGCTTGAGTGGGTTTTGTGCAAAGACCTCTGGGGGAGGACAAAGCATCCTCTCCATGTCTACTGACCCAGATTATGGCCTGGGAGAGCAATATTGCCTCTCCTCTTCATAGTTTTACAGAGGAGTCTGGCATTTACCTATCTGGTAATTCCTGCGCAGATTTACCCAGTGCTTCTCTCTCAGACCTCTCTGCAGCATGAGAGGGTGGAAAAAATAATTTGGGGTGACGCAATGACATGGGAATATGGTTTTACTGACCAGAGATTTGTACAAACACATTAATAATATGTGAACAAGTATATTAAACAAATACTACTGCTGTCTGTTCTCAATAGACAACTGATTTTTATTTTGTCAATTTCTTGGACAAAATTGCAGCAGCTCAGTCCCTCTGTTGCAGGGAGCAAGAAGCAACTGGAACTCCTATTCCAAGTTTTCCAGTTAGCCAGAGAATTGCTTGTAGTCTTTAAACATTTGACAGGGCATTTTCCAATCCAGAGTTACAGCAACCTCTCCCTTGCCTGTTCTGGAAAGTATTTCCTTGTCTGGGAAACAGCAATCTCAACAAGGGCAGTTTCCTGAACTCATCTGAACCCATCCATAGTCCCACAAGACATGGCTGTGCCTGCTAGCACAGGGTGGGAGAAAAGTCCTGAATAACTGTGGCTCCACTTAATCTCTAATGTGCTGTTAAGTTACTCTCTGTCACCTGCTATTTCAGCCCCCAAAATAAAGTAGGAAGTTGTTTTGTCGTAACTCTACAGCAAATGATGGCCATTCCACTGTAATACCCACCAGTGAAATAATCAGATTTTCTGTTATATCAAAAACCCTTTGTCCATCTAAATCTTATTGTCCCTTATCAGGCTCTCAATTCCATGCTGATTTTATTTCCCGGTACAAAAATACCACTACCTACAAGCAAAGACAACACCAGAGTTACATGTGTAATCAATCTTACTCTAAATTACTTGCAAATTGGATTTATACAAAGGATAGATGGTATCAGAATAGAGTCCAATGCTTTGTACTATCTACTTGTTGCATGCTTGTGAAGGAGGTTTCATTGTACATATGAAGATCATATTGCAATCACTGTTAACCCTTTTACTGCTGGCTGTGGGCTCAAGGATACAAGTGCAAGTAGCTATAAGTATAAATTCTTTCTTTTCCATTCCAAAATTCCCATTCCTCCTTTTCTATTCTAAAATTGTTAATACAATATGCCTCAAAGCAAAGAATTCAACCATTGCAATATTTTGATGTAGAGCTTTATTTTTCTCAGGCTACCTTCTTTTAGGGAATTTCTAACTAAGAGATGGGATATCGTTTGGACAGAAAGTTGAAATGTAGCTAGGAAACAAATGTAAATTAACTCCCAGAGGAGTTCTGTAGAGCTGCGGGGTGACACCCCAACCTCCAGCCAAGCTAAGACGAGGTAGAGCAGATGCATTGTCAAGGCTACATGCTGTTACTCATCTTGTCCTTTTACTCTCTGCTCATTTCTATCTTACTGTCAAAAGCCTTCTTCCTTCTAGAATGCAGGGAACCCATGCACTGAAGGTCATGATGAACTCAGAGCCCTGCAGATGAACTCCCTACATCACAGACTAAGTCACAAACAGATGAACTACAGCACCCATTGGACAGGACAGTGGGCTGGTGACATTTTGTATTGTTCTGTCCTGCCTCTAAATGTTGCAGGATTACACTGCTTGAGGAAAGGTTTAGCTGAGAAAAATACCTAGTGTGTGCTGACCTCCAAAAGCTCCTCCCCATCTGCCTTGCATATTTTGAAACACTTATCACAATGGCCAGATGTCAGCTCAGCCAAATCCGTAGGAATATAGTAACAGATACCAGAATCTGGCCTTAGGCTGACCTACTAAAATAAATGCAAGTCTTCCCTATGAAATCCACATTGGTTTTACAAGTCTTCATGTTGTTCTTCTGCTAAACACTACTAAGATTAGTCCTGATCCCTGCACCCCTTCGCTGACTTCAGTGACCTTACTGCTGTTTGAACTAAATTTGGGTTGAACATTTTTTCCAATTCTGTTCCACTCAAATATCATGGGCTCAGGAGTTCAACTCACATGTAATTAATTTCTCCAAAACAGTCTAGTGAATTGACAGAACAGAACTAAGGATTCCTCTGACTTCTTGCTCTGAAACCACACAGGAAAACAAAGTCCATCCTAATATACTTCATCATTTTCTCATTTTCAGTGCAATTTCAGTGAAAAAAAGAGAACAGCTAGGCAATTTTTTTTTAAAAAATATCTATTGCACACCACTGTCTCAAAAAAATATAATAAAGGGCTACTTACGCCATAACAATAACACTGAAATCCAGCCAGTTCCAAGGGTCTCGAAGGAAGGTGAATTCTGTCATGCAAAATCCTCTTGCCAATATTTTTATCAATGACTCAAAAGTGTAAATGCCAGTGAAAGTGTACCTGGGGAATAAAGTGTCTGAGATAAGCAACAGCATCAGCAAGCGGTTGAGGGAAGGAATGGCAGCGGCACATACAGCCCAGTCTTACTCACATGAGACACTCCTGCCCACTTGGTTGGGCTTGCTCATGTGGGTCATGGCTGCAGCACTGGGGCTGCGTGCGAGCAGCTTCATGTGTGGACCGAGGAACATGTAAGAAATGGGAAGGCGCTCGTGACAGCCACAGGATGAAGAAAAGTTTCGCCATAGGGCACACCTTGATGAATTCTCACTAAGTAAAGCATGAGTACTATGCTGTTAAGCTGCGCTATGGTGTTTTCGAAGCTCTGCCTGCAGTTGCCAATGAAAGAGGAATGGATTATGCAGCATTCCTTGTTGTTTCTCTTATTTGAAGGACGATGGTTGTTCCATGCATACCTCACATCTCTTCCTGCCCAGGCCATTGTGAAGGACAGTGGTTGAAAAATGTTGCCCTTTAGTTTTGTTAGCTAAAAATGTTTTTCTTCCTGTAAAATCCCGTTTCACTATCTGTGGTAAATCACACTAGCTCTCAGAATTAAACAACAGAATGCCCTCACTGAAGAAGGGCACTTCCTCAATGCTATATGTTGTGTTTTTCACCTGCTTGACAGAAAAAGAGACGCAAGGGTCTTTTTCCCATAGTACAAGTTGTTTATTACCAACAGTCTCTTCACTGTGATGATATTGGATAGAGCATACATCTCGCCGCCTTTCACAATAAAGTTGATACCTGTAATAATATTTAGCAAATTCTCTGTGGAGAATGTGGAGTAATGTATCTGACTTATACCACTCAGATCAGTATCTAACTACCAACAGAGACATACCTCAGGGCATACAGTCTCCTTTTATAATATGTTTCTAACTGAGACATCTAGCTCAGTGGGACTTGGTATTCTAGCACCCATCTCAATGAAAACAATAAATGTTTAGCATCCACCACTGGCATTCCCCACCCTTTTTCCCCATATGAAGATGCAGATGGCATCAAGGCAGAATTCTCGTTCTTGTGAGGCTGCCATATAACAACATGTTATAATTAAAAAAAAAAAATCCCATAAATTACAAATTTAATAAGCCATAATCCTAAGATTTTCTCTGAAAACACTAGCTTGAGTTTTCTGTTTAGTTCCTAAACATCAGCAGCTACAATGGTATCATCACAAAAACAAAAACAAAAAAATCCTAGAACTGTTGGTGGGGAAAAAAAAAAAAAAAAACAAAACAACTGGTGTAAGCAATTAAAGGTGGTAATATACAGAAAACCTGCATTATTCATAAAAAGGAAATGTTTTCTCTTAGGTGTATTCCTTTGATTTGCACCTGGGCAAACTTACAAACAGTGGCAAATCTCCTGCCCTCCTGTCACACAACACAGCTAGTTATACATACTATAAAACCTCAGTGTGCTTCATCTTAAAATGGAGATAAGCAGGACAGGTTTTGTGCAGTGTTTTACACAGTGTGTGTAAAATTTTTCTCACATCTCCTTTTTGACTATTCACCTAAGCGTTATCTTGTACCCAACTCCTCACGGCTCTTATTTAGTTTTATTCTGATATTGCAAATATAGGTCACTCATGCAAGTCTCTAAGCATGTGCATTTAGGAATACATGCAGAAAACACATGCAAAGAACTTATAAAAAAAAAATACTTAACGGTACATAAGCTCATTAAAATGATACAGCACTTGTATTTATTCAGCATGTCAGATGGTTTAATTGATTGTGTAATCATCATCTAATTCTAAATGGATCAGGCAAAGTCCTCCAGCAACTGAACAGCTTCTTTAACAAGAGAAGTCAGGATTTGTTTAAAGTTTTTAGTGTAAGTTGAATTGATTTCTCTCTTTTTTTTTTTTTTTTTCCAAAAATGTTAACTATTTATTCTATTTTAAAGGAGGATCTAGGACAAATATTTGCACAATGTTACACTTGAATCTCTGAAACAGTAGGAAAAAAATGGATTAAATGTATCTTTTCCAAAACCATTATTAATCAATTAAAATTAAAGTTCATTGGGTATTTTGCTGCTCAAAACTCACTTTTGATTTCATTCTCTTTATCTGAGGAGGAAAAGCTGAGAGGTAAGAGGAGACACAGTAGAAGGGGAAACATGGAAGGGAAAGGATTTACTCCATGCTGCATGACTCCATTTGCTTTCAGCTCTATGCTTCTTCCTGCTCAATGCACTGATAACATCATCTACACTTTCCTGCCTAACGAAGACACAACAACCACTTCGATATTTTCCTTCAGAATGTTGAAGTTCCCACCTGTAGACCCACATGCACGAGATGTCCATGTTTCAGCTGCACACATCGTGGGCATGGAACTCTGTGGCAGTTTTCAGTAAGGAAAGGACAACATTGGGGGAAAGGAAAGTCACAGACATACTTGAGGGTAGTACACTGTACAGAAATACATGAAACATCCTGGGATTAGGATGTTATTGTGATCGGATGAAATATTTGGTTCAGTGCTGTCTATAATTAGTAATTTATGGCCTAGAAGATGTGCCCTGCATGATTTTATGAAACCTAAAATAAGGGCATTTACTGTCTTTCCTCACAGTTCTGAGTAGACCAACCACCAGGCTATCTAACAGCAGATGGTTATGTTTATCATATGTCAGTCAAAAATAAAAAGTGTGTTCTGATTGGTTCAATGAGCCAAAATAATTGTTTAATGCACTGTAGGTTGTTTAGCTTGTGCATCTGCTATCTCTTTCTAACAGGAATGTTCTAAAGCAACTTAAAGAAACAAAATGGGCTTTCTGAAGGCTGTTAAACCCTTTTAAAATTAGTTTCAGAAGAAAAAGTAGAAAGAACTTTGAGTGACATCTTAGATTTTTTTTAATGAAGATTTCACAAGCTAAAAAGAGAGGAATAGTAATAAAAGTGTTTATGCTTTTCCTAAAGTACACCTACCAAGGATTACAGAGGGACACTTCTCATGATGCCCTCAGTTCAAAAGAAACTTTTGCTGCCAACTCCAGCTTAGGGACAGAACTAGCAATGTCCTGGAAGTATTTTCTGAAAGAATTCAACTTAAAGTCCATCAGCCTAATTTAATGTACCCAGCCATTGAATCTCTTGCATGAGAACCATGTTACGAATGGAGTTGTCATCCCTGACCAGTTTGATCTAGTGAGCTAGTGGTTGGCAAACCTGTCCACAGCAGTGGGGTTGGAACTAGATGATCTTTGAGGTCCCTTCCAACCCCAGCCATTCTATGATTCTATGATACGTGGTTTCATTCAGGTGTAGCATAGCAGGTGCATTTAGCAAGAAGTATGAGCTTGGAAGACTGAAAATTGTTAGTTTACTTACTAAGGGAGTTTTCACAGGCAACAAACACCTGGCAAAACATTTTGTCAGGACAGATACTATGGTCAGTATTACTGGAAAGAAATTAGATAACAGCAAACAAGATGAAAAGAATGTAACAAACAGAAGAGGAAAGACAATACAAGGATGGGGCAGCTGTAAGGCAGCCAGGATACTTACTCAACATATTTATTCCATGATGGAGTCTCTGATTGTGCCATGAACACACAATTAGTTAAAATAGTGCACATAATAAACATACTGAACAATGTAAACGGGTGAATTAAGGAAAACAATGTATATATTATGAGACTTCATAAATTTTTATAATTTCATACAAGATATAACAGCTCACTCATAATTTCTAAGATTTTTAAAAAACACTGTAGATATTTGTTTGCAATTGCATAAGGGAAAAAGTAATTAAAGAAACAGAAAAACTGAGAGACTCTTCCCTGTTTTTTTCCATTGCCTACATCTTCTATGCATACATTGTGCAGTAAACAAACACACTGTCTCTGCAGGATTCTGAAAATACGACACCACAAATTTGCAGCTGTGCTGGTCAAATGACAATGTGCATAGGTGCACAACTTTATGTGAAAAGAGGGATTAGTCTCATGAAGTATGTACGGAAAAACCTGTGTCTGCAAATTCTGATTTTATTTTGCATCCTGAAACTCTTTTCAGGCAGTAGGGAAAGCTATAAATCCAGCCTCTCTAATCTTTCTAACGGGCTTGAGGTCCCACATTCAGTATACAGTTTCACAAAAAGCTAATATGAATTTCACAGCGTTAATTTCAAGGCTTGGTCTGTAAACCCAGCTGGCAAATATGAAGTCTTGATCTGCAAAACTGACTGCTTCAGCCGAGGTACCAGTTCCCTAAGTGGAGGCTAAAATGAACATCCCTTGTGTATAGTCTAGGATCTTAGCTGCTAAGCTGAGGCCATAAATACAAAAAAGAACACCCTAAATAAACTACCTGAAATTCAAAACATGGGATTCTCCTGCATAAATAATACATTCCATGCTCCTGTAGAAAGTGTAAGGAATAAGTTTAAGTGGCAAAAGTCTACAATCCATTCAACAGGCTGGGACCCTGCTCAGAGAAGGACAATATCATCCAAATGTAAGTTTCTACTGACTTATTTGGGGAAATTAATAACAATAACAACAATAATAACAATAATAACAATAATAACAATAATAACAATAAAAGTGTTCTTGTTTTATCCCTTTACCAACCCCATTGGTGATATTTTTTTTGAGAATAGTGATCAAAGGATATCATTTCAAAGGTATGTCCTGAAATGTTTGCATGAAAACTATTCTTTCACAGATCCAAAATCTCTGCTGAGCACAGAGCAGAACATTTTCCAGTGGCCCTTACATGGCATGGCTATGTTGAATTGGTGGTAACTAACCTGCATGTTCCCCTGTGCCATCCAGAGAGCAGTAATTGAACTCAAAGGGACTGCTCACCTCACAAACATTTTCCACTTACAGGGCCAACACCTCCTGCTGAAGGACTGGGAAGGATAAATGATAACCAGACACATTTACCTAAGTCAACTTGAGATACGTCTCTGAACGCTATGTCTACCTGGTTAGCACAGCCAGATTGTAAGCCACAGCTAGGCTAGAAAACATTGGATTACTTTTCACCTACAGCGAAATGCGATGAAAACAACGACAGTATAACAGAGTTGTATCTTCAGGCCATGCTAAACTAGAACTATCCTTCTATTCAGTTCCAAGCAAGGAAATTCCTCTATAACCACTCATTGTAGGCTCACTAGTTTGATTCATACATCCTTGTTTCCTTGTGGTCTTAGCTGAATCTAAAAGCGAGCTTTCCCAAGGCGTCATTACCTTTTTATGTGAACACCAAAGAGAATACACAGGAGAATACAGATTCAAAATATAAGGGGACAGCTTTGGGACATCAAACAAACCATCAGTTCAAACTCAATTTCATGACCAAACTCAAAACTACAAAGAACATAAAAGAAAGAATCATTCTAGCTAGTTATGTACTGAAGTCAGAGGTTTGTGTAAGAAAGAGAAAACAGCAATTCCTACATAATGAAAATTAAAATTCTTATCTGAAATCTAATACAATTGTTCACATCAGAAAAAGTTGTTGGTCATTATCTACTCAGAAACGACAAAGTAAGTAAAGGACATGAAATTGATGCAATCTGTATTATCACCATTGCCGTTAACCTATCTTAGAACTGCTATGAACTCCAGTGTTTGAAAGCCTACCGATCCATGAGCTGACATGAATCACACACACAGCTAACACACTCCAAGAGGGAGTATGGGTTGCACACTCTATGATAGATCACAAATCCTATATAGCCAGCTGCTCCTCAGGATTCTTTCTGCAATGCATTGAACCTGACATTTATTTCCAATTCAAAGTTATAGAATGACATCTTATGAAGCCTCTATAAAGAATTCCTAAAAGTGATAAATCTTATCTTCTAGCACAAAGATACTGAGTCAAACACTGCACACTTCTATTCTAGACTTCATTATGATGGATAATGGTTAATTAGCAGACTGAATACTGTTGGCTCTTTAAGTAATCATTGCCAAATTACATATAATATGGGCAACCAAAGGTTAGTTTCAATCAATAGTACATATAATTGGTGCTTCACAAGGTCTCATTTTCCCTTACCGAGGAAAGTGTGTAAAATCAGATAGCAGAAAGTCTGCAAGCTGAAAATATGAACACAAGTTATGAATCCTTAAAGAAGATTTTTTTTTTTTTCTAAGATGGCACAGAATCCACAGTTCTAGCACTAAGGAAGGTAATTTTGGCAAAAAGTTATACTGGATCAGTGGCAAATTGAGAGCAACTATCTATAACACTTAGAAAAAAACAGGAACTAGTAATTGCTATGTTTTTATACAGGACAGTTAGCTGCTCGGAGAAACCAGAGACACCACAGAACTGTCTTTGGCTTGCAGGCAAGAGGAATGAAGAAGAACCTTTTAAGCATAAGGCATAAATGAAATGCCAGCAGTGGTTTAATCTTACTGGTAGTTTGACATAGTAAACAAAGATGTTAATAGCTAACAATGATGCAGAAGGCAAAAAGCATCCAACACTACTTCTGTTTTGCATTTGACATAGACGAAAGGGATGCATACCTACAACCCCCTGTGCCCCCACGACAGAAATGGGCCAGGGCCTTTTGGCAGCTGTCTGAACCGTGATCCATTCATGAAGCCTCCTAGACTCTGAAGAGGAGGGGAGACACCCAGAAGAGGTTTAGAGGTGTGTTGTTAATTCACATTACTATGAGGCTGTCAGCCTGGGGATACTTTCCCTTGGAAGGTGTGTTTCTGAATGACTAGGCTAACCATGCTTGGCTGGATGAGCAGTCAGTGTGCAGGATCTATCCTGCCTGAAGTCTCAGAAGAAGAACTCCATACAAAGCTACTTAACTAAGAAACGTGACCCCCCACAGCTTCTATATAGGATGATTTTATTTTGTCCTCCCTCTTCTGTTGTACTGTTGGCCTTCGAGGTACATTCAGTGACTAGAAAAGGAAATACGGCAGCTAAGGAGATGTTGCTTCAGACACTGACGTGACAGGGTACCATTTGTTAATGCTTTTTTTTTTTGGCTTTTGCCCCAGGAGAAATAAAGACTGCTTGATTACCCTCACGCAAGACAACAGATATGGTTCCCAGATTCATGTCTGTGATATTATCCGCTTGAGTACTTGCCGATTCAGGCTCCTTTCTGCCTGGGATATTGACTTCCTGCTCAGCCAATTGCCCTTTGTGTTTCAGGATGATTCAAAAGGCCTTTATTGACAGAAAACAACACTGTGCCTAATGCAGTAACCTCACTGCTGCTTCACTGGGACTGGAGCTGTTGCGTCCTGCCTGCGCTGGCCGAGGCTGAGCTGCTGGATTGTCTGACATTACCAACACAAGGTGATAACTTGTCTCTTTCCGGAACTAAAACACTGTTAGCATTGCAGCCTTCCACTCCTGAAACCTTACACTCCTTATCTCCTGTATTTCTGCTCCTGATATGTCTTTGAAATCCACTCCTCTGTGCTCTTTATCCTTGGAAGTAATGCAGTAAGGATTTCTCGCATACTTATCTTATGGCTGACTGCTACCAAGGCCGTGTCACTCCCGTGTGTTGCACCTGTGACCTCTTGGCTTCACCAGCCTGTGTGCAAGACAGGGAGAAGACAAAGCAGGCCTCCAAAACTGGAGCCAATATTTACACATACTTCTAAGAATCGCTGTTTTCAATTCTTCTCTTAGCCATAGCTGTGCAAACCCACTGGCCTCAAAAGCTTCAGCAAGGCTGTGCTGATGTAACTGTACCTAATAGCACTGTTGGGTTCTAAGTATACAGCAGCATGTGCTGCACTGCTTGCAAGGATCACCTGATCCAGAAGCAAATACCTCTGCAAAATTTGTTTTTTTTTCTTCATAACCCTAAAATCATCTTGGATAATAACATGTACTCATTTTCTGCATAGAAATATTGATACTAGAAGCTTTTTTTTTTTTTTTTTTTTCTTTTTTCCTTGCTAGAACATCTGTATTCTCGTATTCTCACTTTTTTTTTTGTTTGTTTGTGTGTTTCCACCAAATGGATCACTGGGAATCTGGGAAAAGTGATAATAAACCAATGTTTCTAAGATGCTACAAGCTTAGTCCTAGTTCTCTTAGTCCACCAATGTCTGGTGGACATGGACATTGCAGCTGAGAGCTTTCCATCAATAAAATGCCACATAGTCATCACATCAGAATGTGCAGTCTTTGAATTATCCCTACTGGGCCCCCCACACACCGCAGAAAAAGCAAGCAACTCCTGAAAAACCGTGAGTTTTTTGATGTTCATGCAAAGCTGATTATTCAGCTCAGTCTGGTCTTCCAGAAATATGTGACTACATTAGAATACAGTGTTTCTGTCGCTGTGTTAAATCAATAAAAGTCCCAAGCCAACCACTGCGGTACCTCTTGCATGATCTCAGAACTAGATCTAGGGGAAATAAGCCATCACCCTTCCACTGAAAGCTCCAGCAGGCCACCCTATGCTTTCATTCCTAGCTGGGTAGCAAGCTGCAAAAAACAAACAAACAAAGCAACAAAGCAAGTTTTAAAATATTCTCTTTCAGGACTGAAAAGAATATATAAAATAGAATAAGAAAAACATAATTCTGTGGCAATTCAAAATTAAATTGTGCCTGCATATGGTCTCACAGTGCCTCATGAGAGAGGTTGGGAGAGTAGCTCTCCATCAGCGTGCATTTCCCTGGACATGCTCCAGCCTCCTGGTTTCTTTACTTTCTGAGGTACTGCACCCAGTTTCTTCCACTGACACCTTACTAAGCACAGTCAGGCCTTTCGTGCCTTTTAAATCAGAGTAATCTCACCAAACTCTCGAGTGCAGTTCACATTTTCTGTCAGTACCATAATATGATCATATATTCATAGCTCACATAACAACATAAAATGGACCAAAAATCCAAGTGCATTTCTGTTTGTACAAGCAAACATAACAAAAAGGTTTAAAACAGCTTAATGAAATCAACTGCTTTCTGATTTCCACCCATCTGTGTTTAAAAATAATATTATAAAATGCACTAGGAGGGAAATCAATAGAAAGGATATGAATGTACCAAAATTTTAATTGCTGCTCTTCTGATTGGATGGAAAGGACTAAGTATATACAAGGCAGGAGTGGCACTAAATCGAAAGATTGTCTTCCCTTTGTTCAGTACTATAAACGTCTGGAAAAGAAAATAGAGAATGAGAACATTCAGTATTTGCATTTATGCCCAGCTTTTCCCATTCCATTTTCCCAGGAAATTCCTGCCAATGTCCCAAACCTCTTCCTCACTCCCCTCCAGGTAAATCATCTATTTCTCTTTGTCCATTTAAGTTCTATTCTGTAGTTGTTTCTACACCACTTTAAGAGGTGTAACACCATGGCCATATTAATTCATTGTTTACACGAAATAGCATAGCGCAAAAACAAGAACATCTGTACCTGAAAGAACTGGAAGCTGCCTAAAAACACGCTGTGGTTCCAAGCCTCATTATGTCCTCTGTGTTGCAAAATGTTTGGAAAGGGGAACAAACTGTAGTAAACAACCAGCCCAGCTCTGCTGTCAACAGCCTTTTGACAGATGCTGTTTGCACTGTGGTGGCTTTGGTCCAACCTACATGTGATGCTTCATCAGGTGATGCTCCCTTTGGGATGAAGCTTACCATTCTGCAAAGTGCCAGCACTGCACTAACCACCCACATATCCCTTCAGGCCTATTTTGATTGTCTTAAATGGAGTTGAACCATCCCTCAGCTGGA
>VXAV01002113.1:852708-888679 GCA_013399715.1 Alectura lathami | reverse complement strand
TACTGACTGTAGAAAGATAAAAACCAGAGCCCTCAACACAGAGATAGTTGTTACGGCTTAGCAAAAGCGAAGAAGCAGAATGCCTTGCTGATGCTCACCTTGCGATCATTGTAGAAGGGGTCGAGGTCCTCCAGTGGCTCTCCAATGAGCTCTGGAGGAACAGTCCCATAGATATCGGGCAGCTTCTTGCAGGCTTGCAAATCAAACTGAGGCTGAGGTTTTTCTTCTTCACCCAGCTGCTCTCTGTACTCCTGCTTCGCATTCCTTGCAAGCTTCTCCGCAATTCGTTTCTCAATAGCAGCCAAGGATTCAGGCGTGAACCGGTGGAAGCTGTTAGTACCCGGTGGTAACAAGAAGTCAGCCATCTTTTCATCCTGCTTTGTCTATACTGGTCTTTACTCCAAGCAGTGGAAACAGCTGAAATGAAAAGGACCGAAAATTAGTGACAGGAGCAAAGCAAGATGAATGAAGCCACCAGAATGAAAAACAAACACAGAAACAAAGCAAGAATTTGTAGATTATTGATTACCAGGAATCTCTTCATCTATTTTGATGCGGTCAGCAGAACATAACAGAGAACAGAAATGACTAATGCTGTTATTTCAATTAGCAGTCACTCTGTGATCAGAGCTAAAAAGACTTTGTAGATATACTGTGGACTATGTATACATTTTTAAGTCACTTGATAGCCTCACTCGCATCTGAGGAGTAATTTAGATTCATACAAGCTTAAGTTTCACTGAAAGTCACAGGGATTGGATTCCTAACTCATTTTTGAAAATGCAGCTCTGGGAGTGGATGAACAATGTGCCTAAGATGACTGCAGGGCAGATTTAAATCCACCAATCTCAGGCCACATGATGCAAACTCTAAAAATGGCCCAGCTGTTCTATTCCAAATTTAAAAAGCAAAGGGTCAAGTTCATATTCTTAAATCACACAGAAGTTCTTCATAATCTCTGTCTTAGACTTCTGCAATGTGATTTTTCAGCATTTTGTTTCCTTTGGGAATAGAAAATACCATCTTCGAGATATATGGTAGGACTTCCCAGTATTTTTTTCTCCCCACCCTACAATCCAAAGGATGCTGGAAGCCCAAATGTGCCTGGCAAATCTCCGGGACCTTCATGAGAGCACTCCAAGCTTCTGAGATGCTGAGAAACCCCTGCTACCCCTTCACATCTGAAAACAAGACAGATTGTATCCAATACCAGTTTGAACATCTAACCAGGGCTGTGAGGTTTAACCATCTTGGGTTGATGAAGCTCCACTGTTAACACTTCCCTCCCCACCAGAAGAAAAAAAAAAAAACAGCTGAGAAGTGCCACATCTCTTCAACTTACATGAACACAATGCAAGTGTGAAAATCACAGCAGAACAAAAAGTCTTCTTGTATCTGCACTAAATAACAGTGATAGCTGTGAAAAGTAATGTAGAACTATTGCCTGAAAAAGGATGAAGCTTATCCCTGTTCTAGTAGCCTGCATAAATCCGTTCAAGTTCACTGAATCTATATTTTGCAATTCAATAGTGACTTAAGCGGTGTGCTTTTTCCAGCAAGAATAGCCCTTAGTATGCAACAATTCAAACACATTCCATGTAAGAAACATGGCTTTTGCTTTTTTTTTTTTTTTTTCTTCTTTCTGAATACCACTAGATCTGTCTTACTAAGTCAGAATGTAAGCAAGTAACCAACAAAACTCTAGCTTTTGAGGTGGGCTGCGCTATTGCATCCCTTCATGTGTGCAGGCTACAACTCTTTGTTCAGCTGCAATTGTTTTCTGCTTTCAGATGGTATTTGTCTATTTATAGTGGATGGTTCTAGATAGTTTGCTTCTATTAGGCTCTGTGATGACAGCATTTTTGTTAGCAAACAAGACTTTAACTGGACTCTGCATGACAAATAGCATATTTATTGACTAAATTTATTTCAGTAAAGTACTCTTTCAAACAACCACTGTTTTTCCTTTCGGACTTCATTTTAAAAATGAATTCATTGAATTGTCATTGATCACAGCCTATCATACAGGACTGATTTACTGGAGTTTGTACATTATACTCTGCATTACCACTTGTTCCAACAAGCAGGCAGGCCTAAAATAAATAAGACCTTCCTGGGTTTTGCGTGTTCTCCTCATTCTTTTTCCCTCTCCTCACACAACAGTTGTTTTAATCTCTTCCTCCTGAAAAACAGGAAAATAGAAGCTTTCCCACAAACTGAATTTTCTTCTGCTCACAGCTTTGTGACACAGCACAAGTGCGAGCAAATAGAATTCACTTTCTATAAATGACATCAGAGAATTCTCAGAATTCTTTTGTAATTTTGATTTTTTATTCTTGATAGTGACCTCTGTTGCACTGCTAAAGGGGACAGTAAAAATCAATGGCTGATCAGTACTTCTGGGAAGGAACAGGCTAGGTCCCCTAAATAGAGAGGAGATTACTGAGGGCTGTCAGCTGAAGTCCAGATAATCAAGAGATCTGTGAGGACAGTGAGCAGTTCACTTTTTCTCCTAATACAAGAATGAAGAAATTTCAAAGAAAATCACAGAGCAGCAGGTCTGAAACAAAGAGAACCACTTTCCACATGGCATGGAGTTATCCTGTGAAACTTCTTCACATCAGCCGCTGTAAATTCCAAAAAAAAAAAAAAAAAAAAGACAAATATTCACAAAGGCATGAGACAAATTCAAGTACAAAAGATCCATTAATGGTTTTAAACAAAAAGGCACTGCCTGAGAAAATCCACTAGCTGCAGGACCTGGGTGCACACAAGAAAGACTATGTATGTTTTCCCTATTCTCACACTTTTCCTAGTCCATCAGCCAGGAGAAACCCCTCTTCTGATCTTATGTTCTTCTACCCACATGCAGCACTCATGCCAGCATAAGACATCCGACACTGCTTTGGGCATGGACTCAACCTGCCTGCCAACTCCGTGGTTGTCCTGAGCTTGTACAGGCTCAAAGCCACGTGGCAAACCAAAGCTAAAACCCCCAGTCATCTGCAGGTGCTTGACAACACCATCCACCCGCTTCTAGTGCCTTGGAGCATGGGACAGGCAACATCCTCCAACCTGTGGAGATACTCTTGTTCCTGGGAAGCTGGTGGGCGCTTTATATGCACTCTGTTTTACACAGAGTTATCAAACTGGGAGGTTATTTAGTCACTAGAGATTACCACGAGGATCTGTACTGAGGTGTTACTAGTGTAAGACTGGCGGGAGTGCGCAATTAGCTCACATCAGCCCTCTTCTGACAAGGAGCTGTGCTATGCTGGAGAAGGGCAGTGACAATCGCGCTCATGGTGAACTTGTGCATGGCCCCACTCATGCTTCACACGCTGTGTCATGATGGGATGAGTGGTTCTGTTAGCCTGCCTCAGCCCAGCCACTTCTGCAGCTCCCCCCCTGTACAACTGAGCTAGAGGCATGGCCATATAGCGCGAGGGACACTGAGTACTTTGCTGAGATAATAAGAGAATGTGCGGAACGTCTCTGCTAAGTGCCGCAGTTTTCACGGGTGTTGCTTAATCAAAAAACCTGAATATTCATAGAATAGTCAGCTTCCTTCCCAGAGTTCTTTCAAGACTTCTTCAAAAAGTCATTTTGTCAATGGAACTCATCAAAATTTAAGAAAAAGAAAAAAGAAAAAAAAAGGAATAAAAAAAAAAAGGAAGAAAAATGGATAGGGGAATATGAGAGACCAAATTGACAAGAAATAAATTATCAAAATCAGAAGTTCTAACTATTATTTAATTATTATTCATTACTTCTGCTCAAAGCTCTCTCAATCAAAAAAAAAAAAAAAAAAAAAACTGCTCAAAATCACATCATTTTTAGCGTAAAATGCAAATTCCAGAAAGTTAGCTTACCAGGAACAAAGTAGAAAATGCTACACAAAATCCATCAGAGGTTTCAATATTCTTCCATTTACTTTTCCTAAAACAAGTTACATTTTCCAGCATCCTTATGATTGAAAAATCTTGACATGCTTTGTCTTTATATCATACATAAGTATCTACATTTTAATAAATATATTTAGTATAATTCTTTTTCAATTTCATACACTTTCAGGAAATGGACAAGATGATTTCTTGTCTTTTTATGCCTAATTCCTTTTAATCTATGAATTGCAAACATTTCTACAAATAGCCAGGGTTAGCCCAGATGTTTCTTCACAGGATAAGAAAGCACCATAACTTAAAAAGGGAAATCATCAATGACTGACTCAAAGAGCTGGAATGCCATTTCTTAAGAGATAATAGCTGTTGTGACTCACATTCTACAATATGAGCCTGGATTTTTCCATTCCTCTCAGGCATATTTTTGAAGTACAAGGCTTCAAAACACATTGTTTCTGTGATATCACCATGCACAGAATGAACATTTCCCTCTTGCTTTATCTTTGTTAAATTCAGTTAACATCGGTTCATGCTGATAAAAAAGTACTGGTTATGTAAACAAAATGTGCATAAGAAAATAAAGCCCCAAGACGCATAATTTTTATAGCACGGCAAGAAGTGGGAACAGTGCAAAGGTATTGCTAGTGTCTGTACTTGTTCAGTGAGATAAATGCCATTTTCCACAATACCTTTAGCTTTACTCTCATAGGCTTCACTCATCCCAGCTCAAAAGACACGCGTGCCCTGTGCCCCATGGACAGTTAACCATCACCCAAAAGGTCGCTTGGGCAACGCGATACTAGGAAAGTGGTCCCAGCTCATCTCCGGATGCCTGCCAGATACTCTTGCATGGGGTCTGCAGACTCAGACCACCACCCTAGTGCCTGCCAATCCCTCACCATGGCCTGAGGTGCTGACACAAGTTGGTGGGGAGGTCCTGCGTCCAGTGGCAGTGGGGGGCACAGAGACTGAGGTCCTCACTGTGCACTACACCTGGATGACTACTGACTCCAAAGAAGCCATGGTTTGCCTTTTCTTCACCTCCCACTTGCATGATGGCACAGGCTTTGTTGACCTGTACGTGGGATGTCAGGGACATACACACACATATTTCACTCACTTGGGAGTCGTCATAAAGGAGCCAAACTTGAAGGCCAACAGAGTGAAAGTGGCGTTCATAACATGAAGGCTGGATGCCATCAGGCATGCTCATCTCAGGCAGGATTTTATTCATTCAGCCCTTCTAATTCCAGTGATGCTTGTCAAGAAGCTACTACTGACCATGGGCCAGGGTGATGGATGAGAGCACATGTGAGCAGGTATGCCTCCACAGTGATTCTGCTAGACATAAATCTTACAAAATAAATAAAAGGAGAATTTGGAACTCCTGTTTGTTCAGGCATGTTTCTGACTAAATATAGACTTTGCATTCCTAGCTCCTGTGGTAACAAAAATAACCATGAGGACGGTTTCCTTTCAAGTATTTGAGTGTGTATGGTGTACTGTCATCTTTTTTTTTTTTTTTTTTTTACTTCTCCATATAATCTCTTTGACATTTTCCTTTAACCTGCAGAACACTGCAAAACATGAAAATAACAGACTACAGAAATAAAGAATAATATAATGACACATCTAATTTAATATCAGTGGCCTAGGTTCACAAATTGTTATGCATAAACTTACACATCTGTGCACACACACACACAAACAAACTTTACCATATTTAAAAAGAAATGCAAGCTGATATGGGACCACATGAACTACTTATCCAAGCATGAAATAAGTAATGGCTTCATGGAGAATTATTGCTTTTAATTAAAAAATAAAAAAAAATAAAAGACCTTCTATGTGAAAATCAAGAGCCTACAGGAGTCTTACTCTTCATAATTTTACAGACCATCAACAGACAGCCTTATGAGACTTGATTGCTTTATATTTATACTTCACTTCATGCTCCTCAGCTAGGAGGCTTCACAGGAAATTCTTTTTACTGAAGTTTTTGCTGAAAAATTTTACTTACTCTGAATACATGCTCTGTGCTCACAGCATAACAAGGGGGAACTGAATAAGACAGCCCTTGAAATTTTACACTGCACACTCATTACTTCTGCTTAAACTGATACTTGGTTTGTTTCTTTTTTCCAACACGCATAATTTTGTCAAAACCATATGCAATGATACTTGCTAAGAACACACCACAAGAAATAACCAACCTCATCTCCAGCTGGCATAAAACAGGACAGCTCTGCCCATCCCAGGGAAGTCACAGCAGCTGGGGAAGTGATCCGTTAGGATGAGGAATAGGTTGCCCAGAGAGGTGGTGGATGCTCCGTCCCTGCAGACCTTCAAGTTCAGGCTGGACAGGGCTCTGAGCAACCTGATTCAGCTGTAGGTGTCCCTGTGCACTGCAGGGGAGCTGGACTAGACGGCCTTTAAAGGTCCCTTCCAACTCAAACGATTCTGTGGAAGCATAGGCACCAATGAGGTTGTTATTGAGGTTTTAAAGTAAGAGTCTAGAAGGTAAGCAATCTTGCAGGCAGCTGGAAAACCCTTCATTTTTTGCGACATGTGAGGCAATCTGCAAATGCTTGTCTGTTCAGAGACATCCTGCTGGGTGAGCTTGGAGTCAAAGGTGAGAAAAGGGATGCTGTCAAATGTAGCAGAGACACCAACACCTGCTGAGGACAAGGCAGGCTCCCATGGCTTGGCTGTGACAGAAGGGTTTGGTATTCCACAAAAACCCAATGGAAATAGCTGCTGTGTTTATAGCACTTGAAGGAGATCTCCCTGGAAAGGCAGAGCACTGAGACGAGCCCCGACTGACGCAGGAGGAGCTATGAGGCAGAGCTCCTCTTGCTGCCCACGTCATGAAGTCAGCCTGCAGGTTGATATGACATCGCATAATGCATAGATTTCCTAAAACAAGCCTTGTTTATTCACCATGCATGCCAACCAAGGGCAGAAATAAGTAAGAGAAAAACTCATTGCATTCACATTAACGGGGAAGAAAAAACGACAAAAAATGTCCAACCCAAAATCTCAGAGCCACTGACCACTTTTGTCACAAACAGCTCTGCCTATGCAGTATCTCCTTTTAAATCCAGTTTAATGAGTTTTGCTGGCATCTCAGTCATCAGAATCATGACATTCTTACATTACCACTGACTTATTGATAAGATAAAGTCTTCAGAAAGCTAACACATTAAAAGGAAATTAATTCAGATTTCATCCCGATATTGAAACAGTATTTGGGGATGACAAATGTTATGCAAAGAATTAAATGCTGGCACTGAGCCTTCTCTTATGGTAAAATATATATTTTTAGTGAGTTAAAAATATTCTGATTCATTGCAGGTGTTTTTATTTCAAATTATGCTGCAACTGAATGACAGAAATAAGCAAGAGGGAAGTGGCACATTATAGTTACCAGTGCACATCTCTGTGTTTTGCTGAAAATTATAATTCTCTGCACTCAACAGGCTTTCATGTCTGTTTTAATTAACAGAGATTGGCCTCAGAGTTATTTTACTATAAACTACTCAGCCTTCAGATCCAGGGAAACATTTCTCCTTTGCTACTCTGAACCAACAGAGTTTTTCAGAAGAGCTACCAAAAAAGCCAAATGTTTACAGCTAAGTATAGAGCAAGTAACTTTAGATCAAGAAATAAGAAATCTACAGGAGAACTCCATGTTATGCCAAATGCAATATACACGATTCACAACATTAGGTGCTCACATGAATAAAATATACCAAATCGGGTCCAGTTTATTCACAGAGTGTTTTGTAAAGACGTTCTAACGGATAAAGGAAGTTGTAAAACAGCCATTAAAATATATTCTGGAGCCATTATGGGGTAGTTATGCTGCTGAAAGAAGGCAGGCTCTATGCTGGCCACCAAAAGCTTTGCTGTATGCTTTCAGAAGAGGGGGAGTCAGGGCTGGAGAGCCAGGCTGTCTGATGTACAACCACGAGGTTCTAAGTAATGCATTGCTGATCACCCCCGTTCAAGTTATGGAGAGACATTCATCAGCAGGGAAAGCCAACAGACTTACTAAACCATCACTAGAACGGGCATGTCTACACTAAAAATAAATAAATAAATTCATGAAGATGGATGAAACTCTATAAGCACAGTCAGGGCTCTTTTACAATTTTAGTACTGAACAAGAGACAAACATGATACAACAGTTGAACTTTAAACCCATTTTCAAGAGTGAAGAGTGTAATATATGTTTTCTTCCTTTCAGGTGAGAGGAGTAAAAAAGGCAGAGATGAAGGGTCAAGAAAACGCTAGAAGGGAAAGGCTAAGAGAGACAGACCCAAACCACACAACGTTAAGCTATGGGAGGTGGCAGGTCTCTTTCCTTCATCCAGCAGACACGAGGTGAGACAGCAGGTCCTGCCAAGCACTCCTCCATCTGCAGTGTCAGCAGCACTTTGATCCACAACCACTATCCGAACTCCATCCCATCCCCACACAGACAGCACACCCATCTTCCCAGCCTTCTCCACTTCAATCCTTTTCTTGTTCATCAGCAAAGAAAATGATCTCACCCTCCCATCTACTTTATTCCCAGCCAACACAATCCCTCCACAAACCTCTCCCTGTCCACAGCACTGAGCCCTCAAGTGCAAGGTCCCTCTTTCTCTACATGTTTGGATGATATTGTGTGCTAATGGAGCCCCAGCTACAAGCATTTTCAGTGCTTATTGCAATGAGACCGAGAAAAGAAAAATCAAAAGGCGCAGATTTAGAAGTACACTTGGCACTTACATCTTTCTCACCAATGGAAATAGAGACTTGTGAAAGACAAATTGAACGGGGACTCCATCATGGAGAAGATGTTTGTGCTTCCTGGGGTATGGGGAAGATTTGATTCATTATTTTGTGCACTGTAAAATGTACAATACTAGTTGGATAAAGCCAGCGGATATTCCACTCCGATGGAAGGGAAGAGATTTTCCCCCTAAGAGACAGAGATTATTGCTGTCCAAAGAAGGATATTCTGCCTGTTTGCAATTGAAAACTGCCTGTATTTGGTTGCCAAGTTTAGGAATCAGAGCTAAGAGCTTACCCAGGCGCTGGGGGTACAATCCTCGCCTCACACCAGCCAAGGGGAATATTTCCTTTGACTGCAACAGGCGGCGGTGGGTCGTAGCCCTGGTGTCTGAGAGACAAAATTATTTCATTTCTGTCATTCCTTTCAAATACAGGTACTTCAGCGGCTCAGTGCAGCTTCACGGAAAAAATGCAATGGAAGCTGGTGCCTACTGACAGCTATTTGATTGGAATTACATAATGCTCTAAACCATTATGTAAATGAGGCAGACAGAAGCAAGGATGCAGAGGAGCCAGGGATTTTTTATTGTTCTTGTGTTAATACCTTGTAGCCTTTAACATTAGCACCAAGACTGCCTTCTTCTAGCTACTATATTTTGCTGGGTAGGTTAGCTGAATTAAACTTTATTTCACCTGACACCAAGCAAAAGCTAAAGCGCAGCTAAGCAAATGCAGGAGAGCATCTAAAGAGCGGTGAACACAGATGATTTTAGAGGTATACGAGTGAGTCACATTACCAGGAGTGATTGTGGCTATGTCCCAATGATGTCAACGAGACTTACCCTTCTGAGAACCCCATAGCTCTCCTGAATATTCCCCCCTTCCCTTCTCCCCTGCATAATTTCCTTGTTTTTTTTGTTTTTTTTTTTTTACATATTCTTTCAAAGTAAATACAAACTAACAAATTGCACAAACAATTATTTTCCAAAAGTCATGACATTTTCTGTTAATTAGCAATAATACAATCATCCATATAAAACTGCTGGGGACAGTGCATTTACTAACAAGCTACATCGAAATATGCATTTATGTGTCAATGATGCATGCTTGAGTGGTTGGTAATTCTCAGTTGGGCCTAAGGCACAATGCACTGGAAGCACACAATAGTGGCCTAGTATTGCAACCCCTGTTGTGGCTTCTTGCTTAATTTAGTTTATGGGACCAAACAGTCAATGAGTAAAACAGAAAATAATACATCAAGTGGCCTGTGAGAGAGAAACATCTGATGATGTTATGGCAGGGCATTTTCTAAATGGAAAATGCACTAGTTCCATAATTTGGGAACTTGTTTGCACTTCCTGAAAGAAAAACAAAAACAAAAGAGAAAAACACTATTTTAAAAAATAGCTATACTATTAATAATAGCAGTTATGAATAAACCAAAAGAATATCTCATGCAACATCTTGACTTTAATCCTCTCGTATGGCCAGGACAGTTTCTGTGCCAGACACCTACCTTACCATATGAATTCTGGCAAGGTAAGAGATCCCAAGGGATATTATTGCTGTGAGGTTTAATGGCACCTGCTCTTATGGGCTCCTGAGATAACAGAGAAGTGACTGCATAGGTTGAACATTCAGATTTATTTATTTTTCCTTGCTTGAGATGATGCCAACTAAAAATAAAGATTTGATGTGAACATGGAAGATTTTATCCAGTTCTTAATTTTCATTCTGCAATATATGGGGCTTGTATTTTAAGTACAGTCTACTCCTCTCTACATTCATCTATATCTTTTTCCATCCTGCAATATAGTTCCTCAGTTTGGACAGGGCAATTCATGTATTAGAGAAGTTTCTGGCTGTAAATATATGCACTGCATGTGGAACTCATACGAAATAGCCTCATACACAGCATAGAATGAATCAACTAAAATCTATCTTCCCTGATGCAACGGAACCAACTTGCCAAAGAAACGAAATGCAGGATGTTAAACATTCAAAGAGAAGTAGACACTGTCAGGACATGAATCATCTCTCCTGTTGTACATGTCTACTTCAGTGAGACAAACAGTGCTGTAGACCCTAAAGAAGGTATTGATGATTCAGTTTGTTGATTAGGACACCCAAATCTAGGTATTGACATGTAGCTGGGGTACCTGTGAACTCAGTGTCTACACTTGCATGTCTGCTTTCCTCTGAAAGCGCAGGGACATGTGGACTGAAATCCATCTCCCTGTAATTCAGACCACTATGGAACACGATTCAAGGTGTGTGTTAGCTTTTCTTCTGCTTGACTCTTGGAAAAAAGTAACGAGCTTTCTCTACACGCATGGTGGAAAAGGAGCAGAGTATGGGGCTGTTCCACCCCTGCAGATGGTAAACTCTAAATTCTACAACAGCTTTCCAGTGCCCACTACTATTTTTCTACATTCAGTATAGATCTTCAGCTTCAACAAACTGCCTACATTTATTAGTCGATGACAACCACGTTGTTCCCAGAAACATGGTCACCCAGCTTAGCCCAACACTCCTGGCCAAACCATGTAAATCAGGCATCTGGAAAAGATCATCTGCCTCATGTTTTACTTCTACAGACTGGAGAGGTGATTGGGATCTGGATGTGCAGTTAAGAGGACAAAGGTTTTCAGCTAATGTTTTGAAAAGTAGAATTAAATACCTGATAGTGTCATCCTGGATTCCTACAGAGCATGAAGAAACAACAAAATAGTTGTTAGTGAACCTCCATCCTTGCTCCCAGTCAATTCCCTAATCTAGTCTTGGGCTTGTTTTGCAGTTTATGCCAAAGCAGAACAAGCATAGCACAGTTCCTCTCTTCCCACACACCTGTGTTTTGCCTGGCTCCAAAATATGCTTCCCCAGCTTTACTTCCATTCCAAAAATATTGCCAAAACTTGCATTGCTAACTGCAGAAAAGCTGTCTTGGATTGCAGTTCTCTGCAGCCCATCTCTACTGCCAGACAGAAAGGAGAGAAATACACGTGGGGAAATAAAAGAGGCAAATTTGGGTGCTATCTCAGATTGCTCTTGTCCATTTCTCTGGGATTCTCACGCTCTCTAGGGGCCCCAAACTAATAAATATCATTTTAAACAGTGCTTCACACTTGATCTTCAAGTCAATGAGTTGCAAAGTAGTTGAAGAAGACATGCTGGAAGAAATGGTTAAAGCAGACCAGCTTGCAGCTTTGAATGGTAGCCTTGGGCTACCACATGACCTCCTACCTCCCTTTTCCATCCAGCACAAAGCAAGGGAGCTGGCAAAGAGGGCCTTGTAAAATGCTGTCACAAAACAAAAGGAAGCCAGCCTTTATGTCCAGGCAACAATATCCAGCCTGAAAGATCAGGCCATTAAAAGCATTACTGATCCTCTCAATTCTGACAATTTATAATATTCCCAGATGAGTAAAAATTAAATTGAATGTTCACTTTAAGAATGTAATGGAAATCCCACTTCACATACTTCACATTTATGCTTATAGTGGATAACAAGAATTAGACAGTCTAGGACAGAGCTCTGCCACTTATCTTCTGCACAGACCAGAGGCAGAAACACATTTCCGTGTGGCCAACACAGCTGATCCACTTGCATACATTGTGTAGGTATGGCCTGGTAGCACACACCTGGAGCTCCTGACAGTGTGTGTGTTTGACCCAATACATACTATACTGAGCTCAAGAACCGAGGGTCTAAGTGTGTTTTGTTTTGAGCTAGCTCGTACACGTAGGTAGCAGTGATGCAGACCAAGGTCTTGCAGTCTTTCTGACACAGCTATGATGCCAGCAGCTCTGGCCATCTCATATCTCTCTCGCTGCCTCCTTCTCCCTGCCTTGGCAAATGCAATCTGTGCCCATCTCCTCCTTAAAACTGCCTCCAAATCCAGGGCCCGGACTGCTTGCCACACTGACCCTTGCTGTTCCTGCACATTTTCACATCTCCCTCTTCATTTGGAAGCTCTGACTTCACCTAACTTTACTATAAGCCAAATGGAAATGGTTTACTGCGCATGTCTAAAAATAGAATTGCAATCATCTATGCTTCCGTTGCTTTAAAACTAAATTTATCAAGAGATTATTCTTCCGTGAGGTTTAGCACATGAGAAGTCTGATGTTTTAAAGTTCAATCATTTCACAGTTATTTATGAGCAGAAAATCTTATGGATTAATTTTTATAAAGAAGCACAATCACCCTGGGGATCAGGCCTTCCTGCAGTGTAAATGGTCAGAATAAGCCCATCAAGGCAGTTTTGGGCTTTTTAAATTTTATTTTAATATTGTTTTGTATACTCACAAATAATGCATAGCTGAGCACCAATAAGACAATGCATAAGGGCTAAAATTCTGTCTCAGAAAAACCTTCCAAGTAACAGCTAAGGCTCATATGAGTGAATAAGGAGAGAGAAAAGACGCATATTCCTCTGGCTGTTTTTTTTTTTTTAACGAATTTAGTTTCTACATTAGATAGTTCTTAGAGAGCAATTGATTTTGTAGTTTCCTCTGCAGTTCCCAATTAATCATCATTCCTCTTTGTGAGAATGTTTTACACAAAAACAGGAGACAGGAAAACATTTTAAAATAGGAAAATGTGCTTGTAAAACCACGACAGTGGCATGGATATGCAGAAGTGCAGGTTCTGTACGAAACCACCGTTCCAAAAGGAAGAGGGAGCAATGTTGACTGCCGTATGTAACAGCTGACTGCAAACTTCCTATTGAAGCTCTATTTATATAGAAACGCCTTTCGATTAAGAGCAGCATTTTAGTAAAGAACATTTACTTGAGATACAAATTTTTTTGTATAACAAACAAGCCTCCAAAATGAAAGGGGAACATATTTCTCATGGAAAAACACAATTTTCCATGAGGAAATAAAAAAATACTTTCTCCCTAAGAATGATGGGAAACAGGCCAGAAATCAGCCTAATCACATCCTATTGCTGGTTCACCCACTGACTTGACATCCCTCTGTGTTTGCAAAGTATATATATACATCAAAAGAAAAAAAAAAAAAAGGGAATTTAACATAGCCATTTTGATCCTAATATAAAAACGTATGTTAAAATTATTTGCCTTTGACCTTACGGAAGACATCTCTTTAAATCAGAAGGCAATAAATGTGACAATATGTACTCAAACCCAGGAAAACATGCTTTATTTTTAAAAGTCACCTTTAGGCTACCATCTAAACATAAAATTTCTAACTAAATACAAGGATCTTTTGGAGGTTTGAATGAGTAATAATGGGATAATTAAAAAAAAAATAGATAAAAGATGAGCAATCTGCCACTTAAGCTATGGATTTCCCACTGCAACAGCTTCAAAACATTCTTGAAACACAATTAAAAAAAAAAAAAAAAAAAAGAGAAGCAGATGATAAAGCTCTAACTGATCGCATGAAAACATCAAGCACTTTGATTCAGATGAATAAATAATGATGGCGTGTTATCCAGGAAACAGTGCAATGCCAAGTCTTTTTGATCTCAGACCAACTGTTGGGTAAAAGTATTCTGAAACACTCTCTTGGGCAAATGGGCCAGTGGCAGCTCATCTCTGGGACTTTGTTTATTTAAATAGGGCATTTATTACAAGTAGGAATTTCATCCTGAAAGAAAGTTTATACCTTATCACTGTCCTAAGGGCAAACTCCAGCCCTGTCTGGCTCGTTCAGGGTGATGGGGTCACAGGAGTCGGGGAGCTTGGAGCACCTCCTGTGATCTCCCTCACGCCACCTAAACTGACACGTGCTTTGCCCAGCTAGAAACCCTGCCCTGGGTCTAGCTGCCATACAACACCCTTCATTGCAAGCCATGGCCCCAGGCTTCAGTCCAGACCCTAAATGCCATCCCAAGGCTAACAGCTGAGCTCACTGCAGTCTACTTTCAGAAGGCAGAAAGCACTGCCTTCCTCCAGGTCAGTCTGTCACAGCCCACCTTCCCTACAAGGGAGAGTCCAGCAACTCGCAGGCAACACTTTATTTCACACAGTTATTTCAGTGGAGAGTTTCTCTGTGTCCTTCCCAAAACTCCTGAAAAAAAAAAAAAAACTATAAATTCACAAACATGCATTACTCCGATAGGTGTTCTTGGTGTGCTCTCTTTTTCTCACCACTTACTCCCTCACAAAACGCTCCACCGGACACATGGCTCTTTCTCTACCAAAGAGGGCTTTGGAAGCCTGAGAGCTCAGATGAAAAAACCCCAAGCACTAATGCAGGAAGCGTAAAGAGATCTGATAAATGCTCCAAAGCTTCAGCTTCCAACAAACATATGAACTATAGCAATTGCCAAGAATTATGACTGCATGACATTACATCCAGCTCCTTGCACTTATTAAAAAGTAAGCATGGGTATCCGACATGCAGATGGGCAGCACCACACAATCTGCTCTGCTCCACAATCTGTGTTTTAATGGATACTCACAGGTTGTCATAGAGCAAACGTTTTCATCATAAGGAAACACCTAAACTGTGCCAACAGCTGCTTTTATGTTTCATTGTAGTAAATGGTCAGAAGTGAGTGATTACAGACTTTCAGTTAGTTTTTGCATACTCTGAAACAAGATGTCTTCCAACATATTTTCTAGTACAAAAAAAAATATAATAGACTTTGATCACTTCTTTTAAATGAAGGAAGGTAATTTGCACATTTAATGTAAGTGAAAGTTAATATTTTTTGAAATTGCTACATCGATGAGCTTCCTTTTGCCTACAGAGAGTAAGAAACCCGGAAGAGTGACAAGATTGCTGACACACTTCACACTAGTCTGAGAGATCAACTCTATCAAGATAAGGATTGTTTTACACTCACAAACCTTGATCTTAAAAAGTATTAATTTACTCAGTATTGGCTGTACGGATATCGGGATCTTTGCACGATCACGCTACGCTCACTTGGCCACACGTTCAAAGGTACAGAGATGATGATTTGGAGACCGTGAACATCAAACTGACTTTGCTCCATCAAAACCTTTTGGCATCGTTAGCTGTAACCCTGAGCTGTAACAAAAATATGATGTGTCTCTTTGCAATAGTCCTGCCTGATCTATTTATCCTCAGATTTCCAAAACTACTCCTGATTCAAGGTGGGATAAGTGGGAAAAGAGGGATGCAGAAGGGGATGTAGGCAAGGGAAGTTTTAATTTGGTATCCTTTAAAAACAACACCAGCCTCACCATGCTGCGGGGTCCACAATATAGAACTGTTGCCAACCTCAAATTTGTGTTCTTCAAATTTCATTTCTGGAAATGCACTTCAAACATGTTTGCTCGCGCTCTGGGTAGCAGCACTATGATTCATAGTTGAGACTGCTTAGATTTTCCCTTGCTTTTATAGATGTTGTTCCTTGGTGCACTTCTTAACAGAAATAGGGCAGCATAATTTATTAGAAGTGATGGTGTTTTGATTTGTGACCATCAATAAGTCTGTGGCCTTCAGACCAAACACTATAATCAAGACATCCATTGAACTGGAAACAGCATTAGGGAAGAGACAGCTAACTCAGCATTAATCAAGACTCTCTGTTCCCTCAGTATCTGAATATTGCCATCAGGCTTTCTGACAATACCAAACCTCTAGCAACTCCAGCTGGTCACACACTGATTTATTAAGGTGGTCATATAGACAGGTGACTTGCACTGCAACTGCAACGGACCAGACTGACAGTTAACATAATCATTTCTAGGGCCACGCACAGGGTTCTACGTTCACATCAGATTTTGCATGTCAAAGTTCAGGAAACTCTGCAAATAAGTAAGATCATCTAGGCACGGATTTATCTACTACCAGCAACAGAAATTAGACAAGGTACAGGACACAACTGGATACCAGCGGTCCAATGAATATCACCATTATAACCAGCACGCTGACTTCTCTGCCTGACCTGCACAAGATGCAACCCGGCTACAGTATCAGCTAAAACTTTAGCTTATCTTGCATCTGTAGGTTATTTACTCTGGAGCCCAGACTGCAGTTGCACTGGTCAGCTGTTAAGAGCCGCATCTCCATCACTGTCTGTTCTGTACAAAGAAATTGCAAGACTGGCTCTTTCCAGCTTTCTTAATATTTATGCATCTGGTCTGGCAGCATCCATCATCAGAGTAGCCTTAGTAGTAGGTGCCTCAGAGGGATGAAATAATAGCAGTTGCAAAACGAAACACAAGACAAATGGGAATAGGGAGGGTGGGAGGGAGCTGGTATCAGGAGTCTGTCAGAGTTAGGTTATATGAGGCTATACCTCTTGCAGCACAGGAATTTAAAAGCACAACCACAAATTACAGACAAAAGAAAACAATGAGACTGAGCTGGTTTCAGCAGGTGGCAAGGGTGGGGGAAGCATTTGCTAGAAACATATACAGAACATACATAAGCTGCTCACGGCCTGGGTAAAAAAAGCATCTTACAGGCTGTGACCCACTCCTGGGCAGCACGGTGTGCACCCACATCTCCCATAAACCAACCCCAAAAATGCAGGGGCAGAAACTATCTTATCCCAACTGCTTCCAGAGAACAAACTGCCAAAAGACAGCAGCTCTGCAGATTCTAGGAGGAAGGGAAAGGACAGACTTCAGCAGGAAAACTGCTTTCTGACACCAAGCCATTTTCAGAGCTTTCCTCTAGCTGCAGCAGGAGACGACAGTGATTCCTCACAGCTGCACACCTGATGCCGTCAGGGTAAATGTGGCTTGGTCCTTTCCAGACACAGGCTGGCAGCACACAGATAGCGACCCTTTTGAGTGCAGTGCTTCGTAACACACACCAGATTAATGCCCTCCTCCCAGACTTCTCCGAAAAGGAACTTGGCTGAATTTTTGCTGCATAGTCAGGGGCTTTAGATTAACACACACTACAAAGCAACTTACTAATCCTGAAAACTAGGCATGGTACCAAGAGTTCCTTCATAATGTGAAATACCCAGCTGAGAAGGAAGGGCGGGGAGGGATTTTCAAGCATGCACAAACTTTTTGAGCTTCTGAACTGAAGCCCAGCCCCAGAAATCTCTGTTGCTATTTTTCGTTCTTTGACAGCAGCACCCAGAGGCCCCAGATGCAATTACTTTGCTGCTAAGCACTGGGCAAACACACTGTGAACTGAATGCAGGGCAGAATAGTCTGAAGTTATTGCCTCTTCCACCAGCAAGAGGAAGGGATCGCAGCTCTCCTAAGCTTTGTCAGCAGCTGCCTCCCCATACAAAAACTGGAAGGAGGCAGCTGCACCATGGGCTGTGTCAGGACACAATCACGAGGTCTGAAAGCCCAAGCCAGTAGGAGATGGAATGTTTTCCTTGTCAGGTATGAATTCCATCTGGTGTCCATCACCTTCAACAATGTTGTCTACCAACTCACTAGAGTTCAAAGCACTGATTTAGAGCCGTAAAGCCTCTTTTCTCTGATGATACACAGAAGCTACCAGAATCCCAACACTTTCAGGTGCTGGGAGCCAAGGTGGTCTCTCCAGAACATTGTCTGGAATGCATTTGCCACCTTGCTCTGGAAATCTGCCTCATGGACTTCAGCAATGGTCATAAGTTCAGATGTGTCATGAGAGCTGAGACGACGGAGATGCCAAAGAAGCAGGAAGAGAGGGATGAGTTCTGGAGCCCAGCTGGCTCACTGGATTTGTGTGTGGGAGGCAGGTTCACGAACAGCTATTCCTTTTATGTCCGGTTTTGTGTGTCTGCTAGAAAATTTGTACTGGCTTTGCTATATAAACAGGAACACAGGAAACTAGGTTAGAAATGTGATGAAAACACAGAACCCCAAATTTTAGCTTTGTTCCTTTCCATCTCATTTAAAAATCCACTTGCAAGAACATGCCTTTATTTAGCCTGAAATAAAATTCCAAGTCTTAATACCATCACAGGCTTTACCTACTTTTCTTCTTGCAACTGTGGCTGGCTTTCATTCCAGCACCCTTCCTCAGACGAAAGGCTCCATTACACCCAGCCCCTTTCCAGCACTCCTCCTGGATGGTGGGATCACGACTGACGTGATCTGAGATGTACATGGGAATCAAAGGACCATTGGCTTTGCTGTACAGGAAAAGTGTCAACGTCTTACCCAGAGACCAAGCACGCTACCTCATGGACTTTCCCACCTCCCAGAGTCAGTAAAACTTCATCTGTAAACTGGCAGCTTCTATACAGCAAAATGTGGCCAACTATGAACGATGGTGGTCAAGTATACATGTAGGGCTGAGATAGGCACAGCCTCATATCCCTACCCACGTTCACACCTAGACCAAGGAGAAGAATCAAAGTCCTCATCAGCTGCTTCGGGATACAGAATGACCAACTTCTTGGCTTGTCTTACAGCCCCACAATGAATAGAGACTAGGACACAAGGCAGCCAAATACTGTTTTGGGGAAAGGGGTGTTCAGATGTCGGTAACCTGGAGCCACTCCTCACACTCACACAAGAGATTTCAGCTCTCAAGACAGAGAGGATTAATGCCACAACAATGGGATAACCACATGCAATATTCTAGGTGTAATGTAAACAAACAAAGCAGAGGAGAGCTGTTTCAGTACGTGCTGCATCACTCAATTGTAAATACCCAGAGCTTGCAGCATTAACTACCACGGATGCTGAAAAAAACAGGATGTACAGAGGACATCACAGGAGTCCTTGCACTAGATTTTTTTCCCTTTTTAGCCTAGTTTTCCGATGAAACAGGCTTATCTGATCATGCTGTCTGTCTTTTAATCCCCTCTAATAACTTTTGAATCCATTGGCCAATTTCAACTATACTTGAGACAGAAGTAGATATTTCAGATATATTTAAATGCCCACTCATCCTATAGAAATGAAGAGCTATGTAGAAGAAATCAGCCTTAGTGCACCCACAGTGGTGTAGCTCCAACCTCTTTCCTGTTCTGAGAAGTGGCAGTAAGTATATTAATCAGTTTAGGGATATAAGCAGATCCTCAATGTGGCACACAGCTCTGAGCCAGTGAACACATTGCCACTTAGCCCCACAAGCGGTCTGAAAGAGAATATAGGCTTGGAAGGGCAAGGTGATGATACAGGAGCATGGAAAAAAAAGATGAATTGGTTTTGCTACTCACAAAGCAACACGAGCTTTATTTATCTTATTTTAGGATAATAACATTAGAAAAACATTAGAAAAATCTTAGAAAAACTAACCCTAACCCTCCTCCACCTTGAAATGGTAAACTCTAAAGCTTAGGTCCCAAAGAGGGAGGAGGACCAACATTAATAGGATTCAATCCTTTAAAGCAGCACTACACATAAGACTGAGGTCACGAAAGCTGTTCAGCCCTCCTTGGTGGTGTTCAGATCTCACTTGAGTTCAGGAGCAGCAACTTCACACAAAGCCTCTGACCAGGGCAGCAGAGAAGCAGTGAAAGTCTCCCCCAGGAACCTGATTGCCGGGCTGAAATCCTACATTACCTGAGAGCAGCACATGGTACCCGAGAGCTGCAAAAGCAGGCTCTGAATTTCCACACACTTTAGCTTTATTTCACTGGCTACATGCACCACATTGCACATCTTCATTGTATATCTTTACAAGACGTCTAGTGCACACATGCTCAATGTTGTGCTGAAAGCAATTTTTAAGCTAGGAGCAGAAATATGCTTCCAAACAGATGCAGATGAGCACAGGACGAACAGAACAGTTTCCTACATGGCAAGTTCAACATGTTTCAAACCTTCTGCAAAAATAAATAAATAAATAAATAAATAGATTAGCTCAGCTGCTATATATCATGAGAAATGGATGGTGCACACTGGCAGACTGCCTGGCTACCAGCTGTGATCTGACTTCTATCCCTGCTAAAAACAGAGGTCTGCCAATGGACACTGTGCCACAAAAACTGCAGAAGACAAAGCTCTGTGAAATCCCTGCCGTGGCCAATGAGATGCACACAACTCTGGTGGCAACACGTGAGGCAGCTGTGCTCCCTTTGCTGTGCCTATAGATGACCTGATGTCCTGAAAGCCAACAGGAGAACTCAACCTCAGCTTCTGCCTGGAGGGCAAGGAGTTCAAAGGACTCCAGACTGGCCTGTGGCCAGACTCAGAGGAGTGTTTAACGGGGTGACTGTAAGAAGCATTTCATATATTCCCATAAAAACACCATTTCCATGTAAGTTCGACACAGACAGGCTTGCTCCACTCCTCTCACAGTCAAGAAATGTACAATCATGCCCACAATGGGAGGGCATCTTCCCACTGAACAGCCAAGCTGTTCTCCAACCAGTCAGACTCTGGCTCCGGAGGCAGCTCTCACCTCAAAATCAGTGTCCAACAGAAAACCAGTGCTACTGGCTTGAAAATTGAAAAGATGCAGCTCACTTGTTTCTCTGGTCATTCAGTTCCTGGATCAGATAGGAACCTTGATGAAAGCTAGGCGATTTTACTTCAAACAAGATTAGTCAGTGATGTCCAGCAGGGAACTACCTTCAAGCACTTATAAAAATAATATTGTGGGCTTTTTTTTTCCCTCATCATAACCTCTCTGGCATGCACAACCTCTGGGTCATTTGCAACCTGTAGTAGTTTTTTATTTATTTTATTTTATTCTAGTTACATAGTATAGGACTGTCTACAGTAAGATAAATAACATCCCTCTATACATTCACACTTGAATACAGGTTTCTCCATAGACGAATCTCTGACCTGCCATTTGGGATCTGAAGTCAGCTGCTGCTGTGTCCTGCCCAGTCCTAGGATAAAGACTGGTCCTATCTTAAATACAGGAAAATGAACCTCAGCTGTAGGGTGACAGGTGTCTTTTAAATACTCCTAGCCAAACAGAAGATAATGAATCACAGAATCATAGAATGGCCGGGGTTGGAAGGGACCTCAAAGATCATCTAGTTCCAAGCCCCCTGCCGTGGACAGGGCTGCCAACCACTAGCTCACTAGATCAAACTGCGCAGGAACCCATCCAGCCTGGCCTTGAACACAGCCAGGGATGGGGCAGACACAGCTTCTCTGGGCAGCCTGTGCCAGCGCCTCACCACTCTCTCAGGGAAGAATTTCTTCCTGATGGCCAACCTAAACCTCCCCTCTTTCAGTTTTAGCCCATTCCCCCTTGTCCTACCATTATCCACCCGTGCAAAAAGTCGGTCCCCCTCCTGCCTGTGAGCTCCTTTCAAGTATTGGAAGGCCGCAATGAGGTCTCCCTGGAGCCTTCTCTTTTCCAAGCTGAACAGCCACAACTCCCTCAACCTTTCCTCACAGGAGAGGTGCTCCAGCCCTCTGATCATTTTGGTGGCCCTCCTCTGGACCCGCTCCAACAGCTCCACATCCCTTCTGTACTGGGGGCCCCAGGCCTGGACACAGCACTCCAGGTGAGGCCTTACAAGGGCAGAGTAGAGGGGGACGATCACCTCCCTCTCCCTGCTGGCCACCCCTCTCTTGATGCAGCCCAGGATGCCATTGGCCTTCCTGGCTGCAAGAGCGCACTGCCGGCTCATGGCCAGCTTTTCGTCAATCACAACGCCCAAGTCCTTCTCCGCAGGGCTGCTCTCAAGGAGTTCTTCTCCCAGTCTGTACACACACCTGGGATTGCCCCGACCCAAGTGCAACACCTTGCACTTGGCCTTGTTGAACCTCATCAGGTTCTCGTGGGCCCACTTTTCCAGCCTGTCCAGGTCCCTCTGGATGGCATCCCTTCCTTCAGGGGCATCAACTGCACCACTCGGCTTCGTGTCATTAAATATATTATATTTGGTTATATGATAATATATATAATATAATAATATATCATATATTATATATAATATTATAATATATAATATTTGGTCATAATGCTATCACTTGGAGCTTGACTTAGCACTTGGGCTTGATCAACACACAGTTCAGAGGTGGTGGGAAACAAAGTGCGTCCTTGATGCCATTTCACGTCTTCACCTGTTCTCCTACTTGCTAAAGAGTAATATATCTGCACAGGCGGTAACTGGTGCCTAGCTTATGTGCCAACACAAGCTGCAGCTCCCTATGCTCACTGGTTTATTGCTAATGCAACAAATAGCCTTGGGTGTGCAGTATTTGTTGTGACAAGCTGGAAGAAGCACATGCATCAGATGACGAAGTTGTTCTTGCTACTAGCAGGTACAATTGTCTTTTCCATTGAACTAGCAGTGCACTTTCTCCTCCTTTCGCTCTCAACTTTTTCGTGTTTTTGATTACTTTTTTAATATTTTACAGACATTATTCTCTCATGGCTAAGCTTTCCAGTACATTTTCAGCTCTTTTGTTGAGTCTGCATTTTCAGAGTCTATATGGGCCTAGTGTCAGGGCTAGAACCACTCATGCTGAAATACTTTGAATGCTCTGTTATTCCTACAGCATGGCCTCAATATGCATGACCAACTCCATGCAGAGCAAAAGCTAGGCGGGACCCCAGTAGAGGTCCATTTTGAGGACTGGAGAGTAGCATAGACCTTGGCTGAAGAACTGAGCCTCCTTGAAGACAACAGCTTTTCTGTGTTTGATTACCGAAGCACCACATTTAACCATCCTAGCAAAGCACATGGTGAGAGTACAGCTGCTGCAGGTTGATACAGAATCCTTGCAGAGACATAGGCACCTCCAGGCAATGTCTTGGGTTACACAAGAGCCAAATTCCCCTTCTCTCTATACCTGATTAACTGTGTAAGGCATGCTCTGCTCCTGTTAGCGAAAAGCCTGCGTCCAGTGCTGCCTCTTAGGGTGGCAAGTGCTCCTGCTTGGAAGGAAGCAAAAGCAAGATTTTGGAAGGAAAAAAAAAAAAAATGAATGGTGGTGAATACAGCAACTATGGAGAGCTGTGGGTGGAAAGATCCTTTACCAGGCTCTTGGGACTGCAGGGAACATTCCGGAGCTATCCGTGGGGTTTGAAGAAGGTTGAAGAAGGGGTCCAAACATTTGTAAAATGATAAAACCAGTGTTCCCTGTGGTGGAAGGATGTTGTCTAGCTAAATCCAAGGGATTACACCACTTTTTTTTTTTTTTTTTTTTTTTTTAAACGTCTCTACACATTAATTTAAGGTAGAACCTAGCTTATTTTCTCTCCATTGAGATCAGTCCCTGGATTTTCCAGCCAGGTTTGGCAGTGCTGTCACATGCCCCACTACCTCATTCAGCTTGCTCCAAAGCACCCATGGCAAACGTCACTCAGAGCAACCTCCACCTCTCAATCTCATGCAGACACAGGCTCTCCTCTCTTGGGGTGATGGTCCTCTCCTCCAAAATCGTGATTCCTTTTGCTTCAACATGCTGCAGCCTTTCCTCTGCAGGATGTCTCAGTCTGAGCTTCCTTGAGGCTAGCTGAACTGAGGGCAACTCCAGGGCTTCCTAGCCTGATGGTGCTGGTCTTTACGAAACTCTTTGAAACCCTCACTCCAGAGGGTCTAATCTGTCCCTGTGCTCAGTCTGTCACCTAATTTCACCTGTTTGCCCTGCTTAGAGAGACAAATGAAGTGTCACAGACAGGAAGACACAGGAAGTGTTTGAGCAATCAAAGTCCTGCCCTTAGAATGTAAATTTAAAAAATAATAATTCATATGAATGCCTCCTTCAACTTGAGTAGAATAGAACAGAGTAGAATAGAATAGTTCAGTCGGAAGAGACCTACAAAATCACTGAGTCTGACTTCCTGAGCATTTCAGGGATAACCAAAAGTTAAGGCATGTTAGCTTAAAGCTAGACGTGCACTCGTGCTCACAGTACCCAATAGCAAAATTCCATTGTAATCTAAATCTTTTACCTCCTTACTACAGAATTTTGCCACTTTCAATATGAAATTGCTACTTTGTTACTCAAAGACCTCTTTAGATTTTCAAAATACAGACATGGCTGGACTACTCAGGCATAAAAGTCATAATTGGCCAAAAGTAGACTATCTCAATCTGTACTTCAACATTTCAGAAAGCAACTGGTCTCACAACCAAGATGTTATTGCCTGAGTCAGCATCTTAAGCATGAAAAAACCAAAAACCTAAAAAATTTCTCTTAACTGTCAAGAAACCACAAAAAGCACAATAAACAGCAAACATTCACTTTTGCAGTTTGAAGGTGTAAAATGGGAAAGAAAGTCAAAACAAGCAACACAAAAACATACAGAATGTAGTAAATGCTTAAAGGACTGCAGAGCATGCTATGACACATTATTTTGGCTGCAGGGACAATGCAAAGGCAGGGGTTGTCTCGGTGACAGGTCAGGATGAATGACAGCTCTTTGCCTAACCAAGACTCTCTGCATTTCTCTCCACCATCCTCTGCCTCACCCTTCCTCTCCCCCCGGAGGCTCAACTCATCGGAGGAAGAAGAGGGATGGAGCAGAGCAGCCTTGGCTGCGCAACTCCTGGGCTCAGCAGCATGGGGGAAGGCAAAACTGAGAAACCATCCTTTGTCCATTTCTAATCTGGGCACTGCCGAGTTTCCCGTTAGCGGCAGAGGGAGATGACTCACTGCACACTGGTGCTTGGACTGGAGCTCTCTGCACACGCACACTGAGTCAACAAGGGAGCAAAAAGAAACCTACGGCCTCGTGCAGTGATGGCAACCACGGAGGCATTCCTCCTTGCATCCCTTCCTCCACCTCTCTTTGCAGTCCCCTGCAGGAGCAGAGCACAGCGTCTGCAAAGGCAGGATGGGCTGCCAGCCTAATTCCCTAAACCTCCCAGCTGCAGTACAAGAAAACAGCTTTCCCAGTGCAGGGGAGGAGTGTTACCCCAAGCACACCTAGGTCACGCAGTGCATAGCCCCATTAGACATCTCTGGACCAGCTCCAGATGAATAAAAGCATCCACAGCACGTAACAATAATAGGTCAGGTCCTTGAAGCAATAAAACCACATTAGCAGCCTGTAAAACTATGCTAAGTAGCCTCTCTGGTTGTGCCCTGAAAAAAAATTGCCTCTTCTGGTAGCTCTTTACAGCAACCACTTACAAGGGTACCTGCATTTTTAGGTGCAGAGCAAAAGCTCTTGGGGTAGGGAGTGCCCCCTGGGTGGCTAGGCATGGTGAGGTGTGATGTGGGCTCTTGCAGCAGAGCTTCCTCCCACCTGGGGCTTGACTGCCTGTGCCCAGCACAGGGTGCTTTTGGGTGCTGGAAGGCATGATGCCTCCCTAGTGTTGGAGGCACTGTGTTGACCAAGAGTATGAAAATCTGATTGCTGAACGGAAGCAGACACTTGAATTCAACAGTAAGATTTGGCCAAAAACGATCAGAAATTCTTAAGACTAAAAATATTTTATTTCCCCAGTGAAGCAAAGCTTTCTGACCAAGCCAAATTCATCACTATCATTCATATTTATTATTACTCTCAAGGCACATAAGAAAGGTAGATGATCTCTGCTACAAGGTGCTTACAAGGAGCCCAAAATTCTTCACAAAGGAGCTGTGTCTCTTCCAAGAGCCACCCTGTGGCTGATGCTAGGATGATTGGGAAACCCAGCAGAGACTCAGATTTTGTTAGATGTTTTCCCAGATAACAACTGATTAAAGTTTGTATTCCAAGTACAGCTACGCTGTAGGCTTATGAAAATCTTCTCATTTGAAAGTCATTTTCCTCCTCTGCATCTGGGACAATCAGCAGCATGAAACAGATAATAATAATAAATAAATATGCATCAGCCCAGAGTTCATATTCAGCCAAAGCCAAGAGGCCTTGCATTTCTCGCTAACGGACCCCAGTATCAGTGGGTCTGAAGACTGAATTTGGGTACTTTCTGTAAACAAACAAACAAACAAAAATCACTGCCTGGTAGAGATTCAATGATGGTTTGGGACGTTACCCTTCACATCCTCTGCTGTTTAGCTCATTGACTCAGTGTTGGCAGTTCACCTCCCAGTCTGGGCTTTCCCACAGAGCAGAGGGCTTCTCCCCACCTCTTGGGTATTTCAGCTCAGCGAGGGCGTGCTGAGGCCACTGACTGTCCCAGGGATGCTGTTTTGTTGCAGTCGCCTGTTTAGGATGCAGAGATAAGTAACTTACTGCTTGGCTGCAGAAAGGAGGTGGCTGTAGGATGCTGACTCTGGTTTTGGTCCTCGTTTCATTTTCCTAAGCCCCAGCTACATGGTAGCAGAAACACAGAAGAAGATGGCATGATACTGCAACCAAATTTTATGAGGGAATAAAGATTATTTGCAGCTGCCATCATGTAATACAACATGGGAACAAGTACCAGACTTCTCTCTATTAACAGTGGAGGGCCGTAGCCCCCTTAGCCTGTCCTTCCTTAAAAGGAATGCATTAAGTTTTGGTGATATGAAGAAGATCTTTTTGCTGAGGTTTTCTGCAGAGAAAGAATTCCATCCTTTAAACTTCCTTCATTTCCCAGCTCTCTCCGAATACCTGCTGCATTGTCCTGCAAATCCCATGTTGGGCAGGCAGTGCAGAGGGAAGGAAGGTCCAGCCACAGCATGGCCAGGCACCACTCCCCTGGGCACTGAAGGACCCAGAAAAGTTTCTGTCTCCTCTATGCCAACCAAAATGTTTTGCATGCTGCAAAGAAATGCTGCACACATGTGACAGTGCCAAATACTTGTGGAAAACAAACAAACAAACAAACAAAAACCAGGAAAAAAAGAATAAAAGGAAGATGAAAGCAGGAAATGTAACTCAGGTGCCAATGATACTGTTAAATACACAGCGAGAAATCTGTGGCTGGAGACATCACTGGACTTTTTGAGGACAAGATAGAACTTTTCAAACACCTGAGGACCTGTATCGTAGAAGTACCATCAGGCAAACACCACAGAAAGGGCAGAACTGTTCCATACTGTTGTTATGTCCATACTACTGTTATGTACTTGGGTGGGGGGAGGAGAAAAAACATGCAACAGAACAATAACCTGCTGAGAATGACATTCTTTCCATTTAAAACGTGATAAAGAAGTACAACATACTTCTATATAGCTTGACTTTTTGGATCAACAAGTCAGGATGACTGCACCCAAAAGTTACTATACGGCTGGCCAGGGTGCACTCCAGGTATCAGTGTTGTTTTCCAAGGTCTTGAGACACTGTTGTAAAGCATCAGAAGAAAACTACGGTTGTGGAAGTACTTTATAAACAGGACGATCTGAGTGTCTGTGAGCTTCTCTGCTTTCTGGGCAAAAGAGCAGAACAGCTGATGCAGGGTTTGGTTAATCGGAGTTGAGAGGACACTAATGTTATTTGATGGGAACGTTACCCCCGTATAGCGTGCGGTTCTGATGTTGCCAACTCAAGGGTTGTGGTGATGAATTAGAAAGGTTGAGGGAAGCATCACTAAGGACAATCACAGGCTGGAAAACTGGCTTATGGTAAATGATGCAGAGAGCTCCATCATACCAAATATAAAGGGAAGGGAAGAATTCACTGCTACCAGTACCGTTGAGCAAACACAACTACAACAATACTGCTGCTCTGCATACCGCAGAGGGCTATGCAGTCTGACAGATAAAGATAGAAGAAATCCAGTGGCTAGGAACTGGAACAAAAGAAATATAAATTAGGCCAGATGTGAACACTTTTAACAAAATCATTTAACCATGATTTACCAAAGACTGCCAATTTACTGAAGGATGGAAAATCCGCCTCCCTCAATCCATATTTTCCAGATAGTATATACTCTAGCTCCAACTTAATGAATTGTGGGGGGTCCTCTGCTATTTTAGAAATGGAATAGATTATCACCGTTTCACTTTACATTTTAATTATCTCTGAAGGATGGAGTTGAGCCTAAATTCTACAAACCGAAATCCTCTACTTGATCATGAAAGCAATGCTCGGCGTGGTTTACGTAGCTCTGTTATAAAATGGAAGGGGATGGGCAAAAAAGCTATCCAGTTTGAAATAAACAAATGCAACAGCAATAAATACACATTACTGCCAACCTCGACAGGCACGGAGTCCCTCCCTGCCCACAGGACAATGGCTCAAATCCTTGCTCCTCTCCTGCACCAGCGGCTGCGCGTCAGATTGGCAAATATCGCCCCACAACACTGCCTCGCCAGCACCCTGCCTGCCAGGGAGTGGGAGATAGTCAGCCTAAAAATAGGCTGTCCTCTGCCTTGGCTCTCCCCTCCCTCCGTCCCCAGGGCACAGGGCTGGCGGTCCAGCGAAAAACATCCAGAAAAGCAGCGGAGGGAGCGAGGTGGTATTTTTGGAGATGCGGGAGCGGGATGCGGTGCTTGGGTCCCTGCTTGACCTCACGCTTCTAGGAAAGAGCGTTTTCGGTGATCTTTCACACCAGAGCTGCAACCTGAGCCCCCTGCGTGCCCTATGAGGGGACAGTGCGGAGCCGCAGGGCCCAGCCCGGCTGTCCTCGGGGTGGCTGTCCCCAGCTGACCCAAGGCCAAAGCAGCCACGCAGACAATGAGCCCCGTTCTTGTTTCATGAGGAGCTCAGATCCCACTGCAGATTCCCCATAAAAGGCTCTCCCGGATAAGCACCCCCCCGCTAGCAAGCTTTTGCTTACACAACCCATGGATCACTGATTTCTGGTTGGAGGAACCAGCATTTACAGGCAGCAAAGCCTCACAGGACAGTCTTTAACAGGGATTTTGTTGACATTCAAGGTCCTTGTAGGACTTTGATGAACACTTGAACTTTAGTCTGACATTTAAGTGCCAAAAACCCTGTATGAAGCCCAAATTAAGAGATCTTACTTTCTGCTATTGATGCTTTCTCTCGTATGCAGATCTACAAAGCTCCTGAACATCAGTAACATTCCAGAAAGCATCAGTTCTGCTTTTAACTGAGCACGACAAGTCAAAATCAATTAGAGATTGATCTCAATTATGGCTTTTTTAAAATTTATTTTTAGCATGCAGTTCAGTAACCAAAGTGAAGAAATGCAATCGATGAAGCTAACTTGCTTTTTAGCAAAGCTATTGCCCAGATTATAACACATTTTTGCGAAGTTTCTCAAGCTCGTAAAGGTAACTGTGTAAATAATGTCACTTATCGAATTCTGCAGAGTGCTCTAACAGCAAGACTGATGAGTTGCCTAATACACTGTAGTTGCTATAAGCAATAATCTCCTGTGCTAATCACAATTTTCACATTCGTTAACATTATAGAAACCTCCTGAAAGAAATAATGTAAGAGGAAATCATTCAAACGTGCAAAAACAGCTATGAATATAAAACTAGCTTTCAAACTAGCATTGGGAAGAAAATTAGAACCAAGATGAGAGTATTTTACATCACTCAGATCTAAGTCTGTGAAGTCCTGCGTTTTGAGTCTGCAGATCGCAGAATCACAGAATACCCTGAGCTGGAAGGGACCCACAAGGACCATGGAGTCCAACCCCTGGCCCCACACAGCACCACCCAACCCCAAACCCTGTGTCTGAGAGCAGTGTCCAAACGCTCCTTGAGCTCTGGCAGCTTGGGGCTGTGCCCACTGCCCTGGGGAGCCTGTTCCATGCCCACCACCCTCTGGTGCAGAACCTTTTCCTAACCCCCAGCCTGACCCTCCCCTGACACAGCTCCATGCCATGCCCTTGGGTCCTGTTGCTTCATCCCTGGCATTGGATGAAGAACCTCCCCGAAAGGACTCACCCACTACCAGGGAAACGCCCTCTGTATTTGGGGCAGTAAGAGCTGCTGGAGATGACAGGGCTAACTGTGAAGCTCTCTTCAGAGTGCAGTTTAAAATTCCTTCCTCCTGCTCCTGGCAGGCCAGAAGTCCTCCAAAAAAAAAAAAAAAAAAAAAGTGATGGACATAAAGCTTTCTAGCCAGGTCACCTACAGCAAACTGAAATAAGGACACCACCCTGCCATCAACATATGCGCACAGCTCCGCTCCTGTTTTCTCCCTGGCTCCTTGTGCACTTTTAAACTCCAAAATAAATGTACATGCAGTTCCTTCCTGCTCCTTTCCTTCTAGAGAAGGCTTGGCCAGTGAGGACACAGAAAGAACTGGGCACAGCTCATCACATGCCTCCACACTGGATCTGCTCATGACAAACTGATGATGGGGCACTGGGGAAACTGATCTAGTGGGAGGTGTCCCTGCCCATGGCAGGGGGTTGGGGCTAGGTGGTCTTTGAGGTCCCTTCCAACCCAAAACATTCTGTGATTATGTGGTTCCTTGCAACACTGTGATTTATGTTTGGGGTCAGAAGGCCCCAGTTTGGCTCATCAGGTAAAAAAGGCAGCAGCCGTACATGTGCGCTGCTCCCTTACCAAGACACTTTAAAAAATATGACTATATCCCAAACCTGGCCATGAATATCCTACGCAATACATAGGAGGGGAAAAAAAAAAAGCATTTTGATCCGTAAGTGATGGCAGAGGGTGGGCTTGACTGCTCGGAGAAGGCAAAGGCTGCTGCAGAGCAGGGCAAGGAGGAGGGGCTGAAGGTGGCTCTGGGCCACCTCCGTGCTGCTTTGATCCCAGGCCAGTCCCTGCAGTGGCTGTGTTAATCTGTCCTGGCTGCGGGTGCCTCCCAGCAGGCGCAGTGGCAGCTGGGGATTACTGGGGGCAGAGGCACCCTCCATTTTCCCTTCCTCCTACTACCCCGCAGCCATGCCTGGGGCAATGGCTCGGGGAAAAGCGGCTGCAGCCTCGATGCAAGGGTGCACACACAATTTGGGGGGAGGTCCTCAGCATGTTCCATGCTGCATCCCAATCCCATTTGTACCAGCATCATGCAATAGCCAGGCACACGACCCCCATCTGAAATCACAGGTGACAGATCCCAGCAACTGGTGGAGTTAGAAATTGCATTCCTGCTGGTGGAGCTGGCAAGTGCATTGTCAACATCCCTGCTTTATTGCTGATTTCTATAGATTTGTATGAATATATTTGGCTATTTATTCATACTTGATGTGGTGGCAGTAGAGTCAAACATCCCCCAGGCACACAGGGGAACCCAGTGTTAGCCATGTGTGGGCAGGATTAGAGCGGAGGGAGGGCCATGGTCCTCTGGGACAACATCTGCGTCCCACTTTCACCTCTTCTGGTCTTTAACAGGACCACAAGCTCTCTCACAGCTGAGGCCACAAATCTTTATGATAGACTCTTTCCAAGCGTGATTTCAAAAGGGGCTGAAATCCTCGAGCTTTGTTCTCCAAATTTCTTTTAAAACTATGCAGTATGCTCTGTGTAGTCTATACTTGGCATCACGTGACTTAATGAACCTGGTTAGCATAAGTTTAGTGAACACTGGCCTAGCAGGGAGACAATAAATAAATCCAATACAATGCAGTACAATACAACAAAAATTCTTTCAACTACACACTTTACCTAAATAATCTGCTTCCCTGTGGATCTCTGGTGGATTGGCTGTTAAGAAGGTGACTGTAGGATGACTCAGTCACAACTTCACACCTAATGATAGAATCATCTAGGTTGGAAGAAGTCTTCCTCTCAGTTTCTCTACTCTCTATCCAGGAACATCTTTCGACAAAACTTGCATCACTCAAGTATCTTGCAATCCTGAATCTCTGAACCAGATAATCCAGCAGGTTAAAAAGCTACAGTTTAGGACAGGTGCATAGCAAGAGCAATGGCAAGACCAGTCTTCTTTGGGAAACCAGGCACCCAAAGGACGTTTTCTACTGCTTGTCCAATGAATGACTAAATAAATGGAGCAATAGAATTGGCTGTGCAACAGCATTATTGTGTTATTTCTCTCTCATATTTAACCAATTCAGGCACTAAAGGGATACAAAAGACATTACATCTGTCCTTATAGTTAATCAAAAAACACCTGAAAGACATCTTTAGAAAATTCCAGGAAGGGGAAAGGTGTTTCAGAAATATAATTCTTGATCCAAAGAAGTCAGAAGGAGCTGCATCAGGCTCTGGATCAGGCCCTTAAAATAGTGCTGGAAATGTTCCAGATAACTTATTTCAGCTACATTTAAAGCCTGTGCTTTGCAGCTATTCAGTAATTTTCACTGTTAGTGTTAAACTGTCCAGGGGACTTGTATGCTCGTAAACAAATCCCTCATCTCCCTTATGCATTTACGTTGATGCTGCATCACTGACTTCAATAAACAGTCTCCTGATTCACCCTGTGAGGAGACAGCCAGCAGAATTAGGCACCAGAGATGTGCCTAAAAGCCTTGGTTTCAGGTTCTGAACATCAATTTAGCTAATTAATAAAAGAAAACCACAGCCCAGAATATTTCAATGTTTTCAGACCATAACCTCATATTTAACCACTTCCTCTGTTCCCAGGAGTCCAGAATCACCAGGCGTTTTTTATTAATATCTTGTATTAAAGTTTTGGGGTCCTTTTTGCCATTCTCCATATCTCTTCAAAAAAGACAATGTGTGCCCTAGAGCAGTGTTTCTGGGGTGTTCACAAGTACAGGTTGTCCACACCACCCTGGGAAGCCGGGTGGACATGCGTACACCCACAGCTACTCACTGAGGCACTGTGGGGTTATGAGTCAACTTTCTGGGGTTTTCAAGCTTAGGCAACTTCATAGGGGAAAAAAAAAAAAAAAAAGGCAACTCAAGCAAAACGTCCACTACGGGTAAAGGAATCCAAGATCTCATGGAATTTGCTGCGAAGGCTTCTATTCCAATTTCATCCTTCTGCGAGAATGCAGAGCCTGGAGTCAAAACTCCCTGAACTTGGCAAGAACAGGAGTGTAAAGAGAATTTATTGCAGACCCTACAATGTTATATTCAGGAGCTGAAGTGCTTTCTTAGCTAAAGTAATGAACTATTAAGAAAGGATGGGACAGGGGCAAAAAAGCACAGGAAGAGAGAGAGGATTTATTCTATATTTTTTTCCCCATATTCCTATGACAGTTTCTTTTTTTTTTTTTTTTTTTTTCCCTTTATCTATGCCATGTGGTTTCATAACAACTATTCACTTTTCTTTCTTTATCTAACAGCTGTCTGTTGAAAAAGACTGGTAAAAAAAATCTAAGCATGTTGAAAATGAGAGAAACTATTCATATGCAATGTATAATTGCATGCTATATTTAAATCCTCATACACTATCTTTCAAATTATATTTAGTTTCAACAGGAGGGGAAAAAATCCTTTTACTTTCTGGCATTGGCAACAAAATTTGTATATTGTTTTCAAATACAACAGCTCTTTCTGAGAAACTTTTGTGAGGGAATAACTAATGATTCAAGACAGGAAATCTGGCTAGATCAGATGTATTCTGACACTGGTACACTAACTGTCACCCAGAGCAAAACCGGGAAGTCCTTGGGGAAGCTGCTGTGCAAATCTGGATTACCTCCACCGGAGTCAGATGAGTTGATCTAGATTTATGGAGCTGAGCAGAGAACCCAGCCCTCTGCTTGACAAATGCACAGAAGGAAAAAGCAACAAGGACTGCAGCAAGCCACGGGTAACTTTACCACGCACCGCAGCTCCGACGGGGTTATTTCCCGAGTGCCCTGCGCTCACATAAGTGGGAATTACAGACATGCATTGAGGGCGATTACACTTTTCAACGTGAAACACTGTCGAAAAACAGTTAAAGAAAAAACATCTTTGAGATACTTGCAGTGCTTCCCAGACCCTCTTAGTGCCTCCAGCAGCACAAGAGCTGTGCATCACTCAATGTCGGGGGATGTCGGGGGCTCGAACTGCAGCCAGGGAGGCGATGGAGATGATGTGCTTGGCCTTGGGGAGAGTGAAGAGGCTGCTGCGTCACGCCGCCATGCTCGCTGTGCTAAATCTGGGGAGCAGGGGTGGATTGAAACCCTTGTCCAGAAGGAAAGGACAACCCCTGTAACATGAGAGCAGGCACAGGCACGCCAACCGGGATGAGGACGCGAACACTGGGGAGCTATGGAGGGAGGAGGTCTTCTCCTGGCCAAGGGGACGGCGTCGCTAACTGCACCCAATGAAGTATTTCAAGCTGCCAGGGAGGGGAACACATGTTGGTGCAGGGGGTACCTTAGCCGCAGCACCCAGCCCCGTTAAACATGGCGCAATTGCCCTGTTGTAATCAGGCAGGTATTTTAAAGAGGCTTCGGCGTGATTTTATAATTACGCATTATGTAACAGCTACTAACGTGTCAGACCTTGGACGATGCTAAATGCCTGTCTACAGGTCAGGCTGCAATGCTTTTGCATCTCCAAGCTGTGCAGGCTATGCTGGAGCTCTCCCTCTGTTTCACTCTGCCCTGTCCTGCAGCTGGTGCTGCAATTCCAGCAACAGAGGCACCTGCAGATTTTCCCACCACCATGGAAAGCCTCCCTCTAGCATTCTTACTTCCTTTTGGTAGCTACATTATGAGGAAAAATGAAAAGTTTAATCACAGAATTGCTCGTCTTTGTGAGTATTACACAATGGTGAGGGGTTTTTGGTTTATTTAATCATCACCGGTACGCTTTCTGGAGACTTCATGTTTTTGAGGGCTTCCCTTGGGCAATGTCTGCCCTTGCAAGGACCAGCAGTAGAAATGCTCCTCAGAGGACTGAAGTGTGCTGGCACTGGGGCACAAAACCTCAGCCGGCTCCAACATGGGTGAATTTTGCTCACTTAAAATCAGTGGAAATGATCCCTCTGTGCTGTCCTATTCTGATTACTCAGGGTCAAGCAGGCAGCTGCTTCCTGTGACTTTTAGACCCCATGTCAGCATGCTGTAAGCCAGCCAGGAGGAATGGTGGCATATTCAGCCACTGAGACACAAACAACTGCCCATTTGTTTGGGTAAAGTGATCATTTTACCATGACAAGAAAAAGAATCTCTGAAAAGTCACTTTATAAATAATACAGTCCTTGAAAATGTATTTTTACTTCAAAAGTTAATGTCTGCTCTATCTCCAACTAACAGGTCTTGAAAGAATATGTCCTTGGGCAAGTTCTTCTATACCTTCATATTGCATAGATTTTTCAATTTTATCTAAAGCAGATAGAAACTGTAAATAAAAGTAATAATTTATTTTAAAAAACACACAACAAAAATGCCTCCCCAACCAAGACCCCTCCAAAACCATCCAGAAAAGTTGTCTTGTTGGTCAAAATCAGCATTTAAACTCCATGACTAGTAAGAGACGTTCCTTGCTTCTAACACAGACACCTTACTCATGTCCACAGTCCGCCTTTAACATTACACACTCAAGTATTAACCATTAGTATAACTTTTTAGATATCCCATACTAGATGTAGAATAGAGTTAGTAAAGCATCATTTGAAAGATATCTGCAAGTCATAAGTTGGATGCAGAGCAGTTTTAGCACCTTAGGAATCCAGCAAGCTTTATAAAGAACCTATAACATGTTGGTAGGGCTTTCCAGCACTACAGGAAAAAGCCTCTTTGGCAGAAGCTGGGGGAATCAGGAAAGTTCAAATCAAGCTGAAAGTTGAAATACACAATCTGGTAAAGAATGAACTTTTTT
>VXAV01002113.1:815379-852692 GCA_013399715.1 Alectura lathami | reverse complement strand
AAAAAAAAAAAAAAAAAAAAAAAAAAGAAAAGAGAAAACTCGGTGCTTAACAGCATTTTTAATTTTTCTGCACATTTTGTTACAATTTTATTATTTGATGTGTGGTATCTCTACATTTAAAAAGCTTTTGCAATATTACGATAAAAAATAAAAACCAAGCCATTTTTGTCATGCCTAATTGCAATTAAAACAGCTTTGTTGGCTACAAAGAGCAGGGAGGCATGTTTTTGCTGTGAAAGATAAGGGATCTTTTGACATTAACAAAAGTTTTGCACACAAAAGATTTGTGAGGCAGCCTCCAGAGCTGCACATCCCCAAAGGTGGGTATATCAAAGGAGAGGGATCTTTTATGCCTCATTTGCCATTTTTCCTGGGAATTTTCCTTTTTCCTCAGTGAACTGCAACTGATAAGAAAGCTAAATAGGATGGGTACTAACCCCGATTGTGATTGCTGGCAATACATGCATTTACAAAACCAATATGCTTTCTATTCTGCTCATATTGTCCCCCCACTCTGCCCCAGACTGCTCAGGGACCAGGCTGGGGACAGCTTTGGTCAGTGTCCTCTCCTTCCTCTCCCAGGCTGAAACCTGAGCAGCTCCACTATGGGATCTCACCCACTGTCACCAAGCAGCCTGCAGCTGGCCCAGTAGCACCGTACTGGAACAAGTCGGGAATAGACAAGGAAACGCTGCCAATCTAAGGAAAAGGAGATATCTTTGTAAGAGTGACATCTCCTGCAGCTCAGCTTGAAGGAAGTCACAGTCAGACTGACAGAGAAAAAGGATTCTTCACAACAAACTTTCTGAACTACCTGGATCTCTTCTGTGACACAAAAACAGCCAGAAGGAGAGAAGAGTTAGGGACATACCAGTTCTGGAAAAGTTTTCTTTTCCTCATTATTAGTAACTCTAATTACTTTGAAAGAAGAGCAATGAGATAAGTCCTGCAGAGCCAGAATTGTGACCTGATTTCCTTCCTGATTTAGAAACTGTCACTTTGCAAGAGAAACCCAAAGAGACAGAGCCAGGTCAAAGTGGGCCAAACGGTTTGGTTGGCAAAACAAATAATACAGCAAGATCAACAGAAAAATAATCAGGGTTTTGTTTTGGTTATAAAGACAATGATTATTTTAGAGATAAACAAACAGACATTTATCCAAACTGTTTGCAGATCTGTGTGATACTATGGAAGAGATAGCCACTGTAAGCAAACAGCAATATACCTGACTAGCTTCATGTATTTTCCTCCAGGTTAGAAGCACAGAATCGTCTGGGCTGGAATGGACCTTAATAACGACCTATTGTGAACCCCGTGCCATGGGCAGCGACACCTCCCACTAGACCAAGTTGCCCAAGGTCCCAGCTAGCCAGGCCTTGAGCACCTCGACGCATGGGGCATCCACAACAACAAACAATACAAGGGAAAGGCAGTGATAGAATTTAAAATATAAATTGCTTCATACTGTGATTAAAACCTAACCACAAGACAGCGTGTAAACATAAGCAGAAGTCAAGCATATGCTTCAGAGATATGCCGCCTTTGTGAAACATGGGTTTTATTTAACAGAACGGAGAAATTACATATTACCACCTTTTAAGTATCACACCTATAATTTTTCAACATAATTCTTGAGGATGATTGGAGATAACTTACAAGATATTAATTTTCAGGAAGAACTGAGCATCCACTCTCTGAGAACAAAAGGTCTCTTCTGTATCTGTCGTATTGAACTTCCGAAAACTAAGCCATCTGAGGTGATAAATAATGACTTATTCCTCCCAAAAAAGCATGACTAGGATTTCAGAACAACCACTCAACATGCTTTAACAGGCAACCCAAAAAGTTATTTCCTCACATACATGTGCAGAGCATTCCTTCAAGACACTAAACTGAAAACAGTAAAAAAAAAAAAAAAAAAATTGTAAAGAAGAGATCAATCCCTATCTAATACCAAAAACAAATCTTTTGAAAGAAATTTAAACTAGCTACGTTTCTTAAATCTCCTATGCTTTTCAGAACTTCCTTTTCTAACAATACAATTTTAAGTATATTTTGGACTATGCATTTAAATCAATAAGGCAGTTACTACTCAACTGTTTTCTGCAGCCTGTAAAAGTCTTGAGAGGTGTTAGCTGGTCCCAGAGAAGTTAGTCCGTCATAGCAAGAAAGGAGGTTAGTTTCTGACTCAAGCCAGGAATATAATGCCTTCAACTGTGCTGCACTTTTTAAACGCTATCCCCATAAGCTGTCTTCCAGAGTCAGAAAGCCTCATGATCTACATACACCCTTCATGGTCAAGGTATTTGGGCTACACACCCAATCATGTAACTGACTTCCGCTGTGATCTCTGACAAGTGATGGAGGGTATGAAACAATATCAGCTCTCTACCATACTGTACAGAGCTTCTGCATGATTTAAATCTACTCCTCACAGCATAAACTATTTCTCCATGAAAACACAGGTATCAAGATCTGATTGTGAAGACCTTTCAGATTCTTAGACAAAAAGTACAAATCTGCATTATGAATAGATTCAGAGTTAATTTCAAGCACTGAGAAGGGGGGGGCGGGGGGAACACATTACAACATACAACTCAAAAAAAAAAAAGTAACATATTCCTCTGCACTTATTTCTGGCAATTCTGTGATCTGTCTCATACCAGAGATTACATAAACTCTGCTACTTAAGTCTTAGACCTTTTGGCACATTAATCTAAAAATATCACAACTTGCAGTGCAGAATTCCATTGCTTAATTTTTGAGACACTTTCCCCCCAAAAGACATGCATTTTTCTTAATGACCCATTATTTCTGAATGTCTCTGTCAGCAATGTTTGTCATTTGAAAAGCCTACATCCGAAAAACAAAAATATTACCAAAATCATTGGGCATCACTCCAGTCCCATCTGTATCACTTCTATCACACCCCAGCACAGGGCTCCCCGCAACTTTTTTGGAACCGTTAACTCATCGGAGGCAAGGCACCCAAACCAATAGCAGGAACACTCAAAACCACCACTTTCTTCGTCCATTAGAATGAGGGGGTTTCACTCCTTGCTGCTTTACAGCTCTGACCTTTCCAGTTCTCTGCCACCAAAAGCTTATAGGATCTGCTGGATCCATCTGCGGCTCCACCTGGCCTGCTTTCCCACGCCAAAAAGACGGATCAAATATACGTGTCTGAAAACACATCCCTGCTTCCTTTTGGTGCTACCCGGGGGGGATCCTCCAGCTCAAACCGCGCCGCCTTAACGCGAGGGGAAGCCTCCAAACATCACTAGTGCAAAGCACCAAAATCCTGGGAAATAGCAGCAAAATGAACTTCAGCACCTTGGACAGGACACGCGCACGCAAAAACGCGAAATCGGCACATCGGTCCTGAAAATGCTGTGACTGGACGTGACCCTCTAGGACACATCTGTGGGCCTGTTTATTTTTAGTATTGACAAATCCTCTTTGAATCGCCGCTTTTATTCCACCATACGCCCTGTATTTTGGGAATAGCAGCTCGTTGCCCCGGTGGTGGGAGAAATCGAGGCCACCAGCTCCGAACGTCGCCTGTCTGTGGGAGCAGCAGCTGTCCCAGTCTCAGATGGAAAGGCTCAGCTCAAGGACCCACAAAGCTCAGGTCATCCTTTCCAGGCAAAACAAGACCTGTTGCCGTAGGTGCGCACAGCTCGTGTTTCTGTGCTCTTTAGAAGCACATCTCCACTTCCTCACCCTAATCTCCAGAAAAAAAATAATAATAATAATAATTCAAATAAAAAGGTCCGATTTATTCCCATTACAGCCACATTTTGATTGCATAAGTTTTGCTTTAATTTAGCTTTCGTTCCCAGTATGTCACCATTCCCCTCGGGGCTGCCTTGATAAAATCATGATCACCTTGCCAGAGTGCAGCACAGCTCTCCCTGTTTTCCTTCTACTTGCATAAGCCAAGCAGAGTTTTTAATTTGCACCGGTAAAAACTCCAAGTGTTTTAAGTATGGGTGTTCTACAAATGGCTTTGAGGTGAGTGGTGTAATTAAGACATACGCTTAATATATTATGTCAGCTCTTACAAGTAATATCAGTAACACTCTCACGATAAACGAGAATGATTAATTTTCCCTGCCACCGCGGAAATAACCATCCAAGCTCATTTCTTCCTTTCAAAACGTGCTAGTAAATTTCAACTCAAAGACATCCGACACCACACGACACTAACCGAGCAATTTGCAGAGTATTTTCTGTGTTGTTTTCTCTTTCCGGCACTTCTGGACGTGGAAGCAAGACGGAAACTAGACTAATTCCCAGCCAGAGTTACAGCAAAATATCTACATCTACATCTCCTCCACTTTTATGCCCCGGCTCAAGCTCTACACAGCCAACTTCTCCCTCCTGCAGCCCCGGCAGCCTCACCGCACCCTGCCCGGACGGGACGGCCCCAAGCCGCGCCGGGGAGCGCCAGCGACACCGGTCCCTCCTCGAGGGGAAAGTTTGAGGAAAGGAACAGCCCGGCACGCCAGATTCCTCCTTCCTCCTCCGACACGCTCAGAACCGGACGTCTTGGGTGCTCCTTTTTCTTTTATTAACAAGCAAAACAAACAAACAAACAAAAAAAAAAAAAAAAAAAAAAAAAAAAAAAAAGAGAAACTTACATTGGTTTATTTAATTTTTCCTGCTAAACCAAGAGTCCCAGAGCCACTGCATTGTATCCACAGAGTTTTAGTCCCCGAGCGGTCCGTCCCGCGGGAAGGGCCCGGCTGCGGGACGCNAGAGGGAGAGAGGGAGGGGAGGGAGAGAGGGAGGCACCGCCCGCCCCTCCCCGCCCTGCCGAGCCGAGCAGAGCAGAGCCGAGCCCGGGCGGGCCGGGCCCGCAGCGCCCTCTGCCGCTGGTGGGAAGAGGGAGGGGGGAGGAAAATTGGGGAGCGAGGGAAGGAGGGAGGAGGAGGATGGGTAGGGGGTGGGAGAAAGGATGGGGGAAGGGTAGAGAGGGGGAGGGATGATGAGGGAAGAAGAATGGAGGAGGATGGGGAGGGGGAGAAAAGATGGGGGAAAGGATGGGAGAGGGAGGAAAGATGGGGGAAGAAGAAGCAAGGGTGAGGGGTAAGGAGGGAGTAAAGATGAGAAAGGAAGAGGGATAGGAGGAAGGAAGAGATGAGAAGGGCTGGCAAAGAAAGGATGAAAGAGAAGGAACAGCTGGGTGGTAGAATGGAGAGGGAGAAAGGATGGAGAAAGGTTGGAATGGAGGTGGCTGAGGAAGAAGGAGGGATGGAGAAGGATAGGCAAGGGTGAGGAGTGGAGAGAGAGGAAATAAGGGAAAGGGGTATGGAGGAAGGAGGGGAACAGAGGGCTGGGGAATAAAGAATGGGAGAGAAAGGTAAGGCTGGAAGAGAAATGTTGGAGAGAGGTCAAGCGAGGCCTGGGAAGCAAGGTGGGGTAGGGAGGACATGGGAGGAAGGTGGGATGGGGCTGCAGTGGAAGCTGCAGGTTGCCACCAGGGAGCTGAGGGGGTCTGGAGAAAGGGTTTGACTGGGGAAAGGGTGCAGGAGGACCCAGCATCCAGGGGAAGGGGGTAGAGTGCCAAAACTGGACTCAGTTCACCCCCTGGGTAACCAAACCTATCCAAACCAAAGGGCTCCTGCAACTTCCTGCCCCAAGTGCTTCAGGCCTTAAGGAACAGACAAGTCTGGGTCACACTTGCATGGTGGGATGGAAATGAGTAGGAACAACGGCTTTTACCAAAAAATAAGCTGTCTGACAATAAGTGGGAAAGTAACAAATGAGTGCTCTTAAGCGGAGTGATAGTTTACTGTCAATATTGAAGTATTGAGGGTGGTAAAGCTGAAAGAAACCTCTGAAGAACTGCAATACTGAGCAAGGTTAAATGGTGTATACAGGGGAAATGGGCAATGCTTTCCTTGCCCAATTATGGGCTCTGAAGTGGCTGATACAGCTCTGGAAAGAGTTTGGAGAAGTAAGAAACACTCCTGCAAAAATAGGTCAGGGCTGGGTATTGATTCTGCAACGTAAATTCTGGGAAAGGAGCAGATGAGGCAGGAGAGAACTGAGGATGCTATAAAATGGTCCAAAACAGCAGCAGTGGCTCTGGGAAGGTGGGTGACAAGCAGGCTTCAATTCAAAAAGAAGTTCACATCCAAAGAAATTATCAGGTGTGGGATTCAGAATAGCCATAATAGATGCAAACTGGAAAAGCAGAGAATGAAGAAGAGTGTTGTGGGGGAGGGCAGGAGGAGAGAGGGACTTGAAGAGGGGGCAGAGATCAGAAGAGGGTTAGGACTAGAAAATGAAAAACACAAATGAAGTGAGATGGAGGGGAGTGAAGAAAGAGGCGGATGGATGTGAGCAGGGAGGAAGGTCCCTGATGGGAAAACCGCCCCTGAAAGCCTGCAGCAGTGCAGGATGTTGTAGGAGGTAGGAGATAAAGGAAGACAAATCCTCAGGGAATGGCCTTTTTAATCACTCAATGTGAAGCTGAATGATGGCTGTGCATGGGGAAAGGACACAAAGCAGACTGAGGACACACAGGTCTTCAACACCATAAAATCAAACTGTGAGTCCTTGGCAACTCAGACCCCCCAGTCCCACCCTGTGTTGAAGCCTGCTACTGTGCCAGAACATCTCTGCCCCACAGGAGGAACAGCTTTACTTCTGCAGAGCTTAAAGCACTTCCTACCCTAAATTAAATTAACTGGAGAAAGGAGCACACACCAGAGAGAAAACATAGGTTTTCTTGGTGTCTCAATCCCAACCCCAATGGAAATCCACTGTACCAGGATGTTCGCAGTATGGTCATGTCCTTGGCACCCAGAAACACCCCAGCTTTAGGGCAGTGGGTCCAGCATCACTGCAGGGATCTCAGACCTGTACTGACTCCTTCCACAGAGTCATTCATCGGCCTCTGAAAATGGGACTTCATCCACCAAATCACCCAAACAGCTAAAATATAGCCTCAGCATGTTCACAGGAAAGCTGGCATTGTGCAGAGAGTGGGCAAGTGAGCCTATTGCTTCTTCCTGTGGAGGAGGAGTTAATTAATAGACTACTTTGGCTGTGGTGGATTGCTGTCTTCGCTGATGAGAGCTGAAGGTTTGCGTTTTGGAGCTAAGACTTAGGTGTGTATGCATTTGAGGGCATTTTTGGTTTCTCATACCCCTGTTTGTGCTCTAGCAGAACACAACTTGCCTCTGCAGAGTGATGTTACACAGACATCGTTGAGCTTTAACTAGAATTCAGGAATTTTATGTAGAAGGGGCTTGACTGCTGAAAATTAAAATATCTTAATCTTTCCCATCCAATTATTGCACTACTCACAACCCATAAGTGAAGATATTCATCTCTGTTCTCTCTCCTTCCTCAGTAAACTCAGCAGTGACTGTGTCAGAAATGAAGTGGGAGTGGACAGGGGGAGCCACCAGCACCTCAGTGTCACAGCCCAGGAAAAGGGGAAAGCCCCTGAGCTTTCACTAAAGATCCCATCCACCAATCTAACCACCTGTTCTCTCTTTTGCAGTCATTATTAGGTAATGCTACTCTAAGTTTTCAGCTCTACCACTTTTCCATGGAGGGAGGAAACACACTAAAATCTTGAAAAAACACCAGAAAGACCCATCCTTAATTAGTCTGCCTTTAGAAATGAAGAAACCATTCCTAACGCTAGCAAACCCTAGTTCCTCTGATAATGAAATCAGCTCAGCCTGAGCCCCACTTACAGGAAAAACAGAGCAGTATTTACAGAGGGAAAAAAAAAAAAAAAAAAAAAAAAAAAAGAAGAAGATGGGGAAAACGTAGATTTCTCTTCCTGCCTTTCCTTCTATCTACCAAATTTATTCCATGCAGAAGGAAGGATCGAGGGGATCCTCTCAGTCCATCTCCTAGCTCAGCTCACAGCCCAGAAAAATATTACTTGCCGCCAGGTTTCCAGACCAAATATGCAGATGTTATTTAGGTTCCTGTATCTAAATTGCCTCCCTTCGAGCATTGCTTCAGCAGATACAGAAATGTAACCAGGAGGCATATGCTGAAGGGCAGTGCTTTGGGCTGGGATCTGGATCTGTGTAGCATCAAACTCACACAGCAAGGGGAAAGCATCTCTGGGACACAGACAACTCATAATGGAAAAACTAATCATAAAGCAACCATGTTAATTGGAATACTATAGACAGATTGATTACAGAGATAAAGTTGATTAAATATGTGCTGCCTTACCAAAATCTTCCTTTGTACAAGAATCATCCAGGTAATGTTGACTTACTGAATGTCTGTGAAGAAGTTCAAATGAGTCAGCTGAAACCCAATAAATGTGCATGTCAGATGGAAGAACCAGCAGCAAAGTAAATACCATGTGGGAGATCAGCTGATGTCATCTTTCTATTCACTTCTCTCCAAAAACACACCTTTTTCCTATAAAGCAATCATTGCTCCCTTAAAGGGATTACAGACAGCAGTGCTGGTTGCAAAGAGCCATTTATTTCTCCAAGGTATTTATAAAACTTTTCACCCCAAATCCCCACAGATTCGTTGCCACCTGTTTTAAAGAGACAAAGACATTGAGAAACATGTAGTTCTTGAAACTGAGAGAGTTTGGAGGAGAGTTTTATCTTAAAACACACTGTTTTAAGAAGACGAAGAAGAAAAAAATACTCTCCGTCAGAATCCTGCAAAATTTAAGTTTGCCTATATACATTTTGTTTTCCTTTCAAATCTGAAAGGTTTTATCCTGCCCTCCCACCTCTGGTGTAAACGCTTTAGATTTCCACAGACCATGGCTCGCTATAATGTCTTTTATGACCCGGAGTAAGCGGCATGAGAAGCCTCTTTAATACTGGGTACCATCAGGTTTTTACAGGCAAGGCTCTGTTAAGCCAATAGTTCCCTCTACCGGGCAAGAAAAATATTGCTATTTGCTTTAATTCTTTGAAACACAGGGAGACACCAGGACAAGAAGGGTTTTCCTATTTAAAATGACGGAAGCTTTGAGGTTCGTGAGGTGAAGAAACCTCAACTTCTGAAGTCTGGTAGTGAATGGAACAAACCTGTGGGGCTGGATCCCCTCCACACCCACACCTCCTCTGTGCCATGGGAAGCGTCAGGTCAGACCTCTGTACCAGAACGAGATTTAGGACTGCTGGGTCACACTGGGGATGGTGATCAGGCATGACAAGGTCTGGGAGCTGGGCTTGTTCCTTGGCACTAAAAGCCCTGATTTCTTCTCATCTCCTGCTTTAATTTTGATAAGCAAAGAGATCCTGACATAAACCCAGCTGCTGTGTCAGGATACGTCTGTATCACTCTTCAGCTTCCATCTTTTAATTAAGTGTATCATCCTCATGGAACGTCTCTCATCAAGCATCCAGGGGGAAATTCTGTAACGCCTGGCTAAATTGTTACATTTGTTCAATCACTCAAGTATATGATCCTGAAGTGAGCTAATCTAATTTCAGGGGGAGAAAAAATTACGTTCAAGCAGTGCCTCAGTTAGCAAACGTGTCCAAGTGTGAAGAAAGCATTCAGTGCCCCGATAGACAAATAAAAGCTCACATCATTAAAGTAAAATTCAGTCTGTCTCTTTTCCCCTGTGCCTTCTTGAAATGGCTCACCTTCCCAACACACACACACAATCAGGCCACTTGTGCCATGGAATCATAGAGTCACAAAGGTTGGAAAAGGCCTCTAGGATCATCTAGCTCAACCGTCAGCCTATCACCACCACGCCAACTAAATCATGTCCCCAGGTGCCACGGTTCTACACGGTTCTTGAGCACCTGCACAGAGACTCCACCACCTCTCTTGGCAGAACACAGCTGTGTTTTAATTTGGAAGGGGATGAAGGTTATGCTGTGCTGGATTATGTCCCATTACATGCTCTTGCTGCCTGTGGATAGCACAAATATTTGGTGATTAGGTAGTTAGAGAGCAGGGGAGTGCAGAAAGAGTTCACATTGGCTCTAATGATGAGCAGTGTCAGAAAGGCAGTGCTTGCTATTCCAGCAAAGCTTTCTATTCCTTCAGTGTCACCTACATCATAACAAAGGCCTTGTCCTCAGGTTTAATGAATTTCTGACACTCAGAAGGTGGAAAAAGCTTCTTCTCCTGTGAACTTTTCTACACCAGCCCCCTCCAAAAAGTTTCCAATCCCCAAGTTCAATAAGCCTCCTACAAGGAGGCATTCACACACTGAGCTTTGGCAAAGTGACGAAAAATATAAATACAATCCCTCCTTTTTGGGTCGAAAAGATAAACTCAAGATACTGAAAGTGCCTTACACCTACAGCCTCTCTACTGAAGGGCATGGCCATCTCTCCTGTGAGAAGCAGCAAATCTTAGCCCGTGGAGGAAATGGAGACAGCTTGCAGGTACAGATTGACTTTGGATGCCATGGGAAGATGTTTAGGGGGATGAAATCTAAACTTTTCTGAGCTTCATGGGTGTTTTGGCCCTGATTTCCATAGGATGAGGGCTTCAAGGCAAACAAACAAACAAACAAACAAACAAAAAGATGTTGGCAGTTCTTAGGAAAAAAATATCAACATGGAATCTAAAGCATCTAGAAACTTTGCTGCTTTACAGATTCTGAAATGTTGCTCATATGTGATGTAAAGCCATATTTGCCACAGCTTTAAACCTTCTATGCACTTTCCTTCCTTTGTGTAAGCAGTCTGAGCAAATCTTTGCTGTACTTGTGCCTCCAGAGCCACCCCTTGTGCACTGCACAGAGGGTCAAACACTACATGCCAGCCTGCAGTTAGAAACATGACTTCACGTGCATCATGGAGGCAGAGCTAATGGACAAACCCCGACAAGGACTGGAGGCAAACTCAAAGTGATAAAGTCATTTTCTGCATTAACATCCCTCTCTCTCTTCTTTCTTTCATTGCCGTCCAGCTGCCCTCCTTTCCTCCATTTAACACTAATTAAAGTCAAGCTTCCTTCCAGTACACTTACTTTGTATTTTATGTGAATTTTCAACCATTTAACCATTTCTTTTTTTTTTTTTTTTTTTTTAATTTGAATCATCTAATTAATTGTAATGCCTGTCAGCTTGTATTCAGACACTGCCACTTCAGTTTCTGGGAAGTGCAGAAAGTGGTAGAAATATCCAGTGCAGCTAAGCAATAAAGACCATAATGTCTTCCAGCATGGAAATAATCCTGTGGACTTCCTTAGGACTGCTCTAGGCCTACAGTTGCTCACACAGGCCATGTCTCAAATTAAACGTGGTTACAAGAGCTTAAGTGAGTCAGAATTCCTGATAGAAACTTGACAAATTTTATGGAAATTAAACCGAGCTATCCTCCTGCTCCTTTTCTTGTAGGGTTTCATATAAATTTCTACAGCATCTTTATCCTTCAGTCCTATTGCTCTCGGGGATGGCTCTCATGAGTGCTGGTACTCATCCTCCTGCTGGGATGAAGGCACAAGAAGAATGGGCAGCCAGCAAAAGCGTGGGTGGAGAGTTGTAAGTAGAAAAGGACTCAATGACAAGCAGGCACTCACAAGCTGGTGGTTGTGCTGGGTAGACCCGTTCCCTATCTGAACACCAAAGACCAAAGGTGGGAGACTTGCCTTCACACATGATTCTTTACACTCCAATTTGGGTAAAGACTAGACAATGATAAATAATTACCAAACACATCTGCCAGCTGCCTCTTTTGCCCAAGAGAAGAGTCAGGCACTACCTGTCACATGTCTCTGGGCTTCTTCTTCTTCTCCTTTGTCTGCCTTTTTGCAAGCCCAGTCTGCAAACATCTCACCCCTCACATGCTCACTCCCACTTTGAATTCCAAACTTCCATCAGCTCCCATCACACCTTTGCCCCTCATCTTTTTTTCCCAACAAGATGAAGCCAGTTTTGAGATAAAATTAGAACCTCTACAAGAGGACTCCCTAAAATAAGTCACCTGTCACCCTAACAAAATAAACCAGCCTGCCTCTCACAATATCAAGAAAGAGCAGGGGGAGGACAGCATTCAACCAGGATCTGGCTGCTGATGCAACAGGCTCACCTGCCTGCTGGGGTAAACTATAGTAAAGTCACCGGGTCCTCCAGCCATCTGAAAGTTTGCCCTGTTGAAAATCAAGGAATCCTTTAAGTCCCTCTGGTTTTCCTGTTTGGAGAAGATTTTAAATAAAACTGTAATTGCTCAAGGCTCTCAGCTTTTCATACTTCATCCTTAATGCAATATCCTACCTCTGACAAATGGAGCCTGTAAGAACCGTACTGCTCTTGACTGGAAGTCTAGCATTAAAGCACATCAATGCGCACACCGAACAACCGCATTTGCGTTCCAAGCTGACCCCCTCTGAGTGCAGGGTCAGACCCTTGCTGGGTATTGAATGCTCTCCTCAGCATCAAGCAAAGTCCAGCTTTTTTTATTTTTATTTTCCCTGCAGAGTTTGAGTGCTCTCTTGGAGAGGCTTTTTTTATTTATTCTTTCATCCATTTTCAAGCATTGATTTGGGGGTGACTTTAAATGGGAGAGGACTGGGTCTTTTGCCAGATATTGCGAAGGGAATTGCTATCCTCAACACAAACACAGCCGCCTACAGAGAATAATACAAAATCCTAACAATTTACTTTGGTCTCCAAGAGAGTTGGATGGGTCAAAGGTGAGCTCTCTTGGTGGGCACACAGGTGTTCAGTAGAATGGATGGATGCTGGAGATGATTTTCCTGCTGCCTGGCAATTTTCATATTTTTCTTTTTCTGATGGATTTTCACTCCTCTGTTTTTCTCTGTAGTCAGGTTCATCTCAAAAGAACATCAAAAAAGAGAAGAGGGACAAAAGAAAAACNAAAGAATAAATAAAAAAAGCCTCTCCAAGAGAGCACTCAAACTCTGCAGGGAAAATAAAAATAAAAAAAGCTGGACTTTGCTTGATGCTAAGGAGAGATTTTGAGCTGGTTTAAATGGATGGTTGAAAAAGTGAAGGAAAAGTTGGAAGGTAAGTATATTAATGAAGCAACGATCATACTATTTTTTTTGCAGCACATCAGTAATTCACTCATGTCAATCTGTCCCCAAGAACACCCTACCACTCTGCAGACTCTTTGTGTGCCCTGAGTTTAGTATCTGACACAAAGGCACGTTCAGCTGTGAAACCCAGCCTGTACAATGGACAAACACCGTCATTTATAAGCAAACAAAAGGAATAATTTCTTCCAAAACAAAGAAACAACAAAGCAGGATGAGAGCTCAAAGTCCACAGACTCTGAACGCCTACCTCCAAAAATATCCCCAGTGAGAACTTCTCTGAGAAATACAGCAGTGGTAACTATCTCAGCCCCGTTATCTGCTTAGATAGAAAGGCCATGACAGTGTTAGGGTTATAAGTTAACACCACAAACTCTGAGACCAAAATAAGCGATGGCGTTCATTAAACATCCCTGTGTGGATAAGATCAATTAACCTCTGGAGATATCTTTCTCCCCTGCATTGACTGTATTTTAGCCTGGGGCTGGAGTTGTACTGTTGTTAACAACAGACATACACCACGTCCGGAGGGGTTCTTCCTGTCTGAGTTGTCTGGTAAGAAGTAAGATATAAAGACATCTGGTCCCAGTCCTGCTTGCTTTCTGCACGTGGAAGAAAGGAAGTCAGACAGAAAGCCCAGTATTATTTTAATTGAATTGGGTTTTATTTAAAAGGGATNCACTATATATAAAATTAACATATGCATGTATAAAATTTATTATTATTATAACTTCAGCAAACACACCAACAATTTCTGCAACAGAGGTACTAAAGATGCCAGTCCTCCTTGGGCTGGTAAGTTCTTGTCATAAGAACAATCAGAAGACCCCACTTATAGAATAGCCACTGCCTGAATAATGCCTACTTCCCAGAGATTTTTCTGACATTTTGCTGTCTGCTAGAGCATACTGAAGATTTTTCTCAGTTTGAGAGAATGGTGGAGACCATGTCCTTCTAAGGAAACAGCAGTGCCTGAAGGTGCACTCCTTCAGCAGATCACAGGAGAAGGGGTGCTGCCCAGAAAAACACAGTGTAATTGGTTTATTTGTCTGAAGAGATGTTGTTTGGATGAGATGTTGGGGCTGATGTCAGCTAATGGGCTGTTAAGGCTTGTGCAAAGAAAGAAAAAATGGATTTTTAAGGAAGTTTGCAAAATTTAAGTAATAGGGGATATGATAGTATTTGCTAAAAGGCTTGGTAATGCATCTAGGACTGACCCAGAACACAGTTTAATCTAAAAAAGGAAAAAGAAGTTTTGGATTCTTTCTAAAGTATAAATTTAATATGAACTTATCCCATGACTTACCAAAAGCAAGGAAACAAAAAGCCAGAGTCCCTACAACCTAAGTTAAGTTCACAACAGTTCTAGCAGAAAAGGCTCTCAGCTGGTTATAAATGGGCTCAACACCATCAACCAAGTGATATCAAATTTCCCACAGCAATTAAAAATCAATTATCATCTGGAAATATTGTGGTGGGTATAACACTTTTTTTTTTTTCTGTCTTACACAGCCTCAATGGAAGAGGGAATTTGCTAATAAAATGGGAAATATTTTTCAGATTAACTTGAAAACACACCAGCTGCCTTTTCCCTGAAAAAGGTGACTTAGAAAGGAGCCTTCAAATGCAGCGAGGGAAAACAGAAGGAATGTAATAATAATTCTGAGAATAAAGTATTCAAATTCAGATCTTTGGATTAGTGAGGTGGAATGGATTCAAATTACACCCAGGAGGGATACTTGCAGTGTCTCTCCCATCCCACTGACATCCCCGAAAGCAGTCTGGGCCTGCTTCACATCAAGTGTCCTGCTCCCTGCATAGACAATACGACACACGCACTTGCAGAAGATTTGCCTGTGTATAAAGCCAAGCATGTCATATAGTGCAGTCAAAGCTGGTAGGAGGAGCAGAAGAGAGCAGGCACATCCTCACCTTACAAGTCTCGTGACAGGTGGTTGTTGCGGGTCTGATAGAGGAGCATCCTGTCTACATTATTTGTCTTCATTTTTAAAAAAGGATTTTGGAGAACTGAGGAAGATTCTGAAAAGAGCCAAAAGATTATTTGATTGCTGGGGAAAATGCTTGTATGAAATACTTTCAGAGGTCATTCCTCTCACATTAAAATAATAAATAGACTGCTGATAGTGAATAAGTGCTTTCATTGAATGAAAATAGCAAGTACTAAAGAACTTTCTAATGTAGCATTAAAGGTATAACAAGAAACAGTGGCTGGAAGCTGAAGTCAAGCCAATTTAAATGAGAAGGTAGGATTGTCATTGTAAGTGTATGGCTAATTAACTGCGAAACAAATTACCAAGGGAACAAGCTTTGTGTCTCAGGTGAAGAAGGGTAACCCCAGAGGACAACAGAAACGAGAATGAACTCATCATCAAGGCATTTGCCTGCCTTTAAACCTGTGTTTCTTATTTCTGTCAAAGGAGTGGAGACATATTTATAGCACAGAGACCTGCCCTTATGACCCAGGCCCCTCTTCTGTTGGTTTGTGCTCATACCATCCAAAAGCAGGCCTTCCAGACTACCATCCACTGCATATTAGCTGGTGCAAACCTTAGTTCAGTACCTGTCCAAGATACTTTTGCATGTTTGTCTGCAAATACATCTAAATCTCTTCTGCACATGACTTGTGAGCATGCCAGTCTGCTCTGCTACACCTGTACCCTCCCACAAAAGGTGTCCTGCTCTTGTTGCACAAAATCTCTCTCCACCTTTGGTGTTGCTACCACAACACATCAGAGGTCTCAGGGACCATCTCAGTTGATGGGTTATGGTAAACACATTTTGAATGATTATATCTTGCTATTCTAGAGCAGTCTGTTCTCCTAGATCAATAGGGTATGGATGACGTATTTTCTAAGTGCATCTTCCATCTCTGCTCTGTGCCAGAGGCTTGGCCCATGGTCATGGGATCATGTAAAGCTTCCACTGCATGGCAAACTTACCATGGGGAAACTGCAACCCCCTTGTACACTTGTGAGGGTGTTTGATGCAGGCTGTATTTAAAATAAGCATTGCTCAATGCTCTTGTTTAACCCTCACTGGCAGTTATTCTCCCCTCAGAAACAGCCACATCACTCCAAACTACTTTCATTTTGCAGGATTAAGCAAACTAGGCTTCCAGGCTTCTTTTTAAACCTTTCTAATCCCCTATTGTAGAAGCCCTTTAATTCTTGTTTGCTTTGCATGAATCCTTCCTGAGCACTATTTACCAGTGCATGAAGGGGTGCAGATGAGATCTCATCCATGCTTTCCCATTGCATTAACACTTCCTGGACTCCACTGTTCAGGCTATGGATAAAATATTGCTAAATCAAATTGATCTGTGCAAGAGATCTTTCACAAGGTGGACAGAAGCAGTTTTCCCTTTGGAAATACCGTGGCTCCTGTGTACGTACCAGTTGCCTGTGGATTAAATTCAGTCCCCATCTGAAACAGCTTTACAGAATACCAGTGGATAAGATCTGTCACATCCTTCTTTCCTAGTAAATACATTTCAAACATATTTTATTCAGTTTTCCAGTTATCTTCAAGTCTGTCATTACTTTACCTTCAAAATTGTTCCAGCACCCTTGAATACACTCATTTCAGATTAGCAAGTCTCTGATTACTTGAGTTGTTTTTTACCTCCTCAAAAAACATGTATTACGTTTAGGCTTGATTTTGTCTATTTTTTCATCTTGCTGTCTTTCCTGTTTTGTCACATGCCCACAAAATTCTTACTGAGAGATCTGCAGATCCACATGCCAGCTCTCAGCAGTGCTTTTGAGCAGAGATTAGTCTGGTCCCCGATTTGAGTGCTTTAATTCTCACCTGTGTTCATCCACAGATGTACTCACATTTCCATTCATAATCATAGAATCATAGAATGGCTTGGGTTGGAAGGGACCTCAGAGATCATCTAGTTCCAACCCCCCTGCCGTGGACAGGGCTGCCAGCCACTACCTCACTAGATCAAACTGTCCAGGATCCCATCCAGCCTGGCCTTGAACACATTCAAACATATCCTGTTAGACAAGGAAAATGTAATCCCATATTGAATATCATCTTCCTTAAAAGTGAGGGAGAATATTTACCTGGTCATTAACATGAGAGCAAGAGAGAGAGAGGACAGACAGGCATTCTTTAATGCTGTTCGAAACCTCACCAGTTCCTCACTCTAAGAGAATCCCTTATATTCTTTTTTTTTTTTTTTAATCATCTGATATCTATGTCTGTCTCATTGTTGCTAACACTCTTTTTTAAGACTGTTATTTATTTATTTATGCCTCAAACTCTATACCTAGGACAGAGCCCCCAACTCCTTTTGCACTTTTAATATGTCATTTTGATCTAAAACCACTAGGCGGAAGCATTCAACAAGTTTCACTGCGAATCCCAGTCTTAACAGGTAACTTTATGAAATTCCGATTGTTTGGAGTAGGAACTCCGGGGTCTGCTGGGTCACACTTCCCTTCAAAGCGTTGTGGTACATAATCCCTTGAAGAAATTTACAACTATTCACCTTTCAGTCAAACTGGTTCTGCTGCTTCTGATGCAATACTTTCATAGTCCCACCCCCAGAAGAACAAAAGATATTTCTAACTTCCGGGGTAATCTTCCTGGCTGTTCTATGTGTCTCTTAAATGTTTTTCTCTCTAATACAAATTTTCCCGTCTGCTTTATGTAACAAGCATTGTGGTGCATCCTTTTAGCTGTTATTTCTAAGCTGAACAAACAGAACTGGAATCTCTTTTCATAACACAGAATGCTATTCACAATAGCATTGCTTCTTTGCACTTAATCCAGTTTTAATTCACATTTGTTGAATTGCAAAGGTCTCTGCCAAATGGGAGGAAAAACTTCTGTTTGCTTTAAAGTGCAATGCAGGTCCACTGATTTCCCCAAGTAGCTGAGAAACAGTGACCTGAATGATCAGTATGGTCCCATTGTGACAGTACTCTCAATGGTAAAGTCACTACAGATCTTGATTTTTGCTGAAGAAAATAGTTTTTGTTGGTTAGTGCCATACAGTCCTTTTTTTTTTTTTTTTTTTTCCTTCCATCTCTTCTGACAGGGGTGCAAGTATTCAAGGCCATTACATTACTATTTTAGTATTCACATCAGTAGGACTCAAAGTTAAGAAGATTCAGTGGATAACCAGAATCATAGAATCATAGAACGGCTTGGGCTGGAAGAGATCTTAAAGATCACCCAGTTCTACCTGCCCCTGCCATGGGCTGGTTGCTCATCCAGCCTGGCCTTGAGCACCTCCAGGGATGGGGCATCCACAGCTTCTCTGGGCAGCATGTGCCAGGCCTCACCACCCTCTGAGTAAAGAATTTCTTCCTAATATCCAACCTAAATCTCTGTTTTAGCTTAAAGCAATTCCCTCTTGTGCTATCATTATCTGACCGTGTAAAAAGTCAGCCTCCCTCCTGTTTATAAGTCCCCTTCAGGTACTGGAAGGCCCCACTGAGGTCTCCCTGGAGTCTTTTCCAGGCTGAACTCCACCAGCTCTCTCAGCCTTTCTCCATAGCAGAGGTGCTCCAGCCCTCTAGCATCTTCATGGCCTCCTCTGGACCCACTCCAGCAGCTCCACATCTTTTTTGTGCTGGAGGCCCCAGATCTGAATGCAGTACTCCACAAGGGGCCTCATGAGGGCAGAGCAGAGGAGGGACAATCCCCTCCCTCTCCCTGCTGGCCACCCCTCTCTTGATGCAGCCCAGGATACCATTGGCCTTCCGGGCTGCAGCCACACACTGCTGGCTCATGGCCAGCTTTTCGTCCACCACAATGCCCAAGTCCTTCTCCGCAGGGCTGCTCTCAAGGAGTTCTTCTCCCAGTCTGTACGCATCTGGGATTGCCCTGACCCAAGCGCAACACCTTACACTTGACCTTGTCATCATGTTCCCATGCGCCCACTTTTCAAGCCTCTCCAGGTCTCTCTAGATGGCATCCATTCCCTTCTGGTTTATCAACTGTACTACTAACTTGGCATCACCAGCAAACTTGCCGAGGGTGCACTCAATCTCACTGTCTACGTCATTGATAAAGTGGGATCTAAGAATGCACTAAGAACGTACCAAATTATGTCATCCTTACTCAGAAGAGTTTCTGCACAGAGCAAAATTCATCTTTGAGGTTACTTGTCAATTCTCACACTGAGAAACAATTCACTAAGGGCATCAAATGATATTTGCATTCAGTTCCCTACACTAGTGGAGCTCTGACTCAACTTCTGAGTGGCCTTCCCAGAGTTTTGTGTGTAGTGGGCTGTCCATAAACTCTTCACACATACAAAAATACCCCTTCCAAAGACAAATTTTCTTACCTTTGATTGTGTGTGTGTTTAAATTCATAATCTCCTAAAAAAAATGTAATGTCAGAACAGTTCAATGCACACCCAAATCAAAGAAAACAGTGCATGTGGCTCATTTCTTCTTCTCAATGCACTCTGCACTTGTGGGAAACATAAATCTGACAGGCTGGGACTGGAAAACACCATCGAACTGTTGCAACATGTTCGATGCCTAGGCTGTAGTGGATCCACAACTAAGTGGATAAATGTTTTAAAAATCATTTTACCCAACTAAAAACATTTAACTTTATTGTTTTTTACTTGTTAGCTTTAATCTGAAGTGTTAAGGAATACAAACTCCTCGGATCCAATGTTGTCTCCTCTAGTATAAAGCCCCTATATTAAAATCTGAGTCAAAGCTTCCTGGAGGTGCTCTCGTGACAGGAAAATGAAGGAGAAGCTAATGGAACACCACAAAACAAAATTAAAAGTTATTATAAATATTATTTATTTGCAACCAATGTTCAGACAGTCTTAACTGAACACAGTCTCATTATTAAGGTACATTTTACCATTTACAGTAAAAGGAAATTTCTGTCCAAAGAGCTCACAATCTAAAAAGTTGAAAAATAGGAGAAAAGGAAGGTGACACAGCACAGGATATATAATAGCTATTTAGGGAAGAGGAGTTGAAGACGTTAAGCAACTTGCTGCAGGTCACAAGTGGAGGTAGAGCAGGTCCCACTCAGCTGCATTCCCGGTTTCCTTCTGGCTAGCGGAAAGCTCACCTGAGCCTTGCCAGAACCTGCCAAACCCAACTGTGACCACACAACTAGAACCCAATAACTAGGAGAAACAAAAAACCTATTCCACTGACTTGCATGTAACATACCTGAATTGTAAATGAGAAATTAAAATGTCAAGGATAAGTTATGACTGTGCCTAGTGCATGACAAAAGATAAAACAACAGTCATTAGACAGCAAAGTGCATCAGCTACAAGTATCTACAAAGTACATGTGTAAGAGACAAAAAAACATACATTGTTTGGACATGTGCCCATGGGAAGCCCAAGCTGGTAAGGACACAAGGAGGATAAAGACCTTTGTAAAGAAAATGTTGCAAAGATCATGGGAGATCAACTACGTGCTTAGTTTCATACGAAGCAGCATTTATGCTTACATCTATAGCCTCATGCTAACCTCAAAATCAAGTGCTTCAACTCAAATTTCCTAATAGCCCACATTACTTGTATTGTGGCTTCTTCCAGCCTATGCAGGGGCAATAAAACTGTCCCTTCCACCAGAGAAGCAACAGCAGGAGGAGGAAAGGCTTCTACTATGAACAGGACACACCCACGCCAGGCTCACCACCATGGTGCCCACAGGAATCTCACAGTCTGTGTTCCTGTCCAAGGTAGCGGTTTAAGTTACGCTGCCAATTTCCCCTCGGTGGAAATGCTTACTTGTGCCTCTCTTCTCTATCTCATTTGCAGGAATGAAGTGCAAAAGCTTACTTTTCTGTCAAGTTTGAGGAAAGAGTGCCACATACACTATTTGTTAGGGCATGACTGGTAGAATGACACACAGCATGGCTGCCTTCACCTTGCTGCCAGAAGGAAACAGGTTGATAAATAGTCCTCATGGACAAAATGCAAAACAAGGTTTTACTCAGTTCAGTACAGCTTCTGGAATATTAAGAATTGTATTTATTATTTCATTAGGGTGCAGCATCACAATAGCATACATGCCGTGATTTATTCTGTAGATCACATTGGAAAAAGTCCACCACACTGTGGCATATCTGCAGATCATGCAGTGGCTAACTTCACAGTATTTCAGTCCCCAGACATTAAAAAAAAAAATCAGCAACCGTTTATTTAACAGATTTATAATGAGATGATCAACTAAGTGGTGGACTAAGGATAAATGTCAGCTCCTCTTCCTCCTGCAGTTTAACTGCAATTAACACTAATATTATTTTCCTGTTTTCAGGTAGATATGTTTCTGCTTGAGCTTTCTGCTTCTTGAACCAGATCACTGTAAGACAGCAGGTTTGATGTCAGATGTGACATTATCTGTCACTGCACCACTGTGGGACCTGCTTTAGAGTAGCGGGATGCCGATGATACGACAGACCCTAAATCTTTCACAACTTTTTTTTCTGCACATGTTAACACTGAACAAAGCTGAACATAGAGTCCAAGGCTACAACTGAGCTGCTAGCATAGTTAAGTAATCATGCTTAACCACAGCTAATTTATTACGACCAACTCTGACAGTTTCATTTTAACAGAGAAGGCTGCCTAGGTTGATGTGTATTTACAGTATAATCTTCCATGAATATTTCTTAACAAAATTGTCACTGATGAACTATTTAACATCTGGGGATTGTTGGTTACCTGTAAATTCATTCTCAAACATCAGATTGCCACTACTGGCTCCTGTGACACTGTCATAAGATGGAGGAAAGGATGTTGAGGATGAAGTTTGAGATTTGTCAAGATTTCTGCCATAGTTTTCAGTCATCATAGATGCAATAAGTCCTTCTCTTTCTGGAGCAGCATCACCAAGAGTGTCACCACTGTAAGTTCTGTGATGGTACAGGTAAGAAGCATGCTTTATGGAGCGCTGGAGCAAATGACTCCTGTAGGCACGCTGGATGACCGTGGCAGAAACTTCCTCTTGTCTTTGTCTGAGTGTAGTGGAGATTGGCTCATAGGATTTTTTTGATGGATTGACAGCCATGAACTTCTCCTCCATCTGTACTTTCAGTTTATCCATCTCCCCAGAATCTCCTAACACTCGTTTGGTAAAAGCAAACAAAATATCCAAGCAGTGGATCCTATCTCCACTGACCATAGGCAGGTCCATTGCTGTAAGTTTAATTTTGTTTGGTTTTGGTACACGTAAAGGTTCTGCCAGAGCATCTGCAAAGTCTGAAAGTGCAGAGAAAGATATGAACTGAGTTGCTTCAGGGTCAAACTTCTCCCAGATTTCATAAAAGATATCAAAATCGTCTTCCCCTAAAGGCTCTGTACTTTCCTCTGTAGCAGCATTGAAGTTCTCCAAAATAACAGCTATATACATGTTTACAACAATGAGAAATGATATAATGATGTAACTTACAAAATAAATAATTCCAACAGCAGGTTTACCACATTCGCCTACTTTACCTCTTACATTTGGATCACAATACGGTGGCCCAGTATTTAAAATAGGGCTGAGAAGTCCATCCCAGCCAGCGGATGTTGTGATTTGGAAAAGACAGAGCATGCTGTTACCAAAGTTTTGGAAGTTGAACATGTCATCAATGCCATCTTCCATCTTCACATAGGCAAAGTTAGCCATGCCAAAAATAGCATAAATGAACATGACCAGAAAAAGCAAGAGGCCGATGTTAAACAGTGCAGGCAGGGACATCATTAAGGCAAAGAGCAGAGTTCGAATTCCTTTGGCAGCCCGGATGAGTCTCAGTATTCGTCCAATTCGAGCCAAGCGAATGACTCTGAAGAGCGTAGGCGGTAGGAAATGTTCAAATGCTTTACCAATGCCAGAAAGCAGTAAGGCTAAAAAGGAAAGGGTAATAACTGGTTAGAATATCACATTTCTGCATAACTAGTTATAGCACGAAATGATAGTACCTATACGCTTGGAAAATATGATGTGTGGGAGCTAACAGCCTAGCATTACAACCATTGGTAGAAGTTTGAAATCAGCCATTATGAACTACATCCTTCAGCCACCAGAAGACAGTATCTGTCGCAGTAAGGTTGGCAAACACCTTTATTTGCACAACTTTAAAATCAATACCTGTCAACACTTGTTGACTGATGGTTTTCTTTGACAGTAGTTGCATGTATTCCTCAGCAGGAACTGGTTATGTAATTACCTTCTGACACTGACGTCAGATACTGACACTATAGCGAGGTGGACATTGGTCTCTTTCCTCAGGTGACAAGTGATAGAACATGAGGAAAAAGCTTCAAGTTACACCAGGAGAGGTTTAGATTACATGTCAGGATGAGTTTCTTCATGGAAGAAGCAGCTAGGAATTTGAAGAGGCTGCCAAGGGAATTGATGGAGTTGCTGTCGCTGGAGGTATTTAAGAGATGTGTGGATGTAGTGCTTAGACATGGTTTAGTCATGGACCTGGTAGTGTTATGTAATGGCTGGACTTAATGATTTAACGGGTCTTTTACAACTAGATAGTTCCATGCACTATGAAGCTAAACTATGAAAGCAAGATATAACAAATGTCATGGTCATCATTTAGATAACATAGTCAAGATAAGCAAACACAGTGAGGAATATCAAAGTAGTGCATGCCACTGGCTAGCAGTTCATTCAGCGACATAGCTAGACATGGGCATTATTTCGTCTTTAGTTTGCATGAAAACTGACAGACAGATCTAGTAGCTCTAGAAGCAGAGGTCTGGCTTCTCTCAGTTTAGATAATTCGGATATATTTTTCTGGATTTTCACTCCAGGAACTTACTTTCTTAAGGAAAAGCTCTATTCTTATTGTGACCCAAAACATAATTCATGGTAATGAAACAATTTTTTTTCCTTCCCCTAAATGTCTTCTACGATATTGGCAGTGCTGGCTCTTGGAATAGTTAAATTGGTAGAAGAACTCTTTATGCCATTCCTCCACTTCCCTTCACATAAAAGCTAATACATTTTTCTGAAAAGAATCATGACTGAACTAGTAAAGGATTTGCCAATCCAATTTTACTTACCAACAAGTGACATGATCACAACAACTATATCAAATATGTTCCAGGCATTCGAGAAATAATACTGCCTCAGAGCCACCAATTTCAGTATACATTCAGTAGTAAAGATAGCAACGAAGACTATATTGATTTTGTTAAGAACTTTAGTCTTCGTGTCACTTTGTTCATGGGTTTCCACCATCATGGTGATCATATTAAGGCAGATGAGGATCATGATGATGACATCGAAGGCTTGATGCATTACAGTGTCAAAAAGGAACCCTTGGTATCTGTTCTAGAGGGAAACAAATACATCTGGCATCAGTTATGAAAGTACAGAATACTCATCTGCACATGCTTTCTAACAGCACCAATTTTTATGTTGCTACATCGCTTAAGTATGGTAAGGATAGCGAAATTTAAGGAAAGAAGAATATTAAAACTCCTTATCCTGAAGTTTAATCAGTACCAAACTGAATATAAAACCCAACGCAGAGAATAAATATTTAACTTTAAATTCTTTCACTTTAACTTTTTGATACAGAATTGGCTTTCAACTCTGAGTATCAACGCAAAGACTGTATGTATAATTTATATTCAATACATAAAATATGCTATTTTACACGAATTATATTGATTTTATAATGAATTTTCTTTCTGAGGAATTCAGATGTTCTTACCAGTGGTCTTGGAATGGGTTTTTGAGGTTTCTTGGATCCCAACTTTTTCATGGCATTGTAATATTTTCTCTGTTCTTCTGTCATAAAGATATCTTCCCCACCGAAGTATATAAAGAAATGTCATTGTTATTTGGTGAGAAAGCAGCACAGTTATAGTTATGATGTCTAAATTACTGGAAACCAACATNAATAATCGGAGTAACATAAACCATACATTCACATAGCAGAAGTCCTGGGGTGAGACATAAGTAGCTCAGAAAGCATGAAAATGAAGGAGCTACTGAAAACCTTTGTGCCAACAACCTTTTCCCTGGCTTCCCACACCCTGTTCTTGGTGAACATCCAAAATACTTGTACACTTAGAAAAATGTACAATATACACTTCCTAAGAAAACAGTGCCAGCACCAAGGCAAGGAACAATATTTTAAGGGGCTGCAGAGCAGATGTCATTGCCTTTGACGTGTTAGGAATGAGTTGAGTGTTCAGGCTATAGTGGAAAAGAAAGGAGGATGAACCTCACTCTGCGTGATATTTCTGCTACCTTCTTGACTCTAGCAAATGCAAGTGAAAGTTTTATACATTAAATGCAGCAAAGACCTTGTTCTTGAAAGGCAGTTTTTCTTGAGATAGAGAAGGTGCCTGGGAGGAAAACCAGTATACTTATCTTTTTCTTTTGTTGGTTGAAATTGTCAATAATAACACCAACAAAGAGGTTCAGGGTAAAGAAAGATCCAAAGATGATGAAGTTCACAAAGTAGAGATACATAAATAAACTGTGCTCCATTTTCGGCTGTTCGTTTTTCTGCAGGAATATAAAGCAACATGAAACATAACTAACAGCAACATGGGCCCAATTCAAAATCATCTTCATATTGCAGATTCTCTCACAAATTAATTCCAGGAGGAGCTAAAATTTACAGCTTCACTGCTAGTCCTGACAAAAATCGATACAGTTAAAAACACCAATACCTCATAATGTGAAATGTTGCATGCATACCCCACTGATGAAAGGGGCACAAAATAATGGAAGAAAGTAACATTCGTACTGTGACTACTGGATGCTGAAATTCTAGGACTTCCTAGAAGACAAAGGGACATTCTTGCTCATGCTCTCTACTACCCTTTTTGAAACTAAACGTGGTACATACGAAATGATACGCCTCAATATTGTATATTGGCATATTGAAAATATAGCTCAAAATAAGGACACTACAAAGTGTTAATACTGTAACAGTTTGATCATTTTATTTCTTTTCAATGTTTGTTCAGTTTCTGGCTGAATCATTGTAGAAGAGGATAATTTAGTTGATACTGATACTGAATATATTTGCACTGAAAAACTTGTAGAACAAAGTTCTACAAGTTCTCCTCTTTCATTAATAGTGAATGAAGTTTCATTTCCTTTTGTATTTATTTTTTGCACAAAAGCAGATCTTTTTTGTGCTTTTCAAACCTGTCACACTCTTACAATACGTACTTCATTGAGGCCCTGCTAAAGTCAAAAGAAATTGCTACTGAATTCAACATTCATGCTTTGATTTCACAAACAATTCAGAAGAACCAGTTCAGCTTCTTCTAATAAGAACAGGAGTTGTAAAGTGTTCAGTACTTGAAAAATCAAGCAAGCTATTTAGAAGTCTAATTCCAAGCTCTTGCCATTAAAAATGTTGGATGTTTTTTAATTCTTGGTGAAAAACAGCAAACTTTATTTTTATGGCTATCACAGATAATAATAACAAAACCAAATATGTTTTTCAAAGTTAAACACAAAAAAAAGAATACCTATATTTCTATATGGTTATTTCTAAAATTATTTGATTTCTTTGAAGTCTTGATCAAATCAAGATAGCCTCTTAATTTTAAATTCTTTGCCTCTAAAGACTTATCACTTTATTCTGTATAACACTAGATGATACTTCTGATAAGACAGCAAACCCTACTGGCAGTATAAACAGTAGAAAAAAATGATACTTGTGGTGATGCCTGACATATTATAGATGATTGCTTATCCACAATAGTTTGATTCTTGATTAAGTTTGTTTTATATTTTAGACTATGTCACTGCAAACTCAAGTTTTGTAAAAGATGATGCTTGAAGGTAGGTGCCTCCATCCACTTTGGATCTCTGAAGTCCCCTGGCGGCTGACAGACATCTAGTTATTAGGAGGGTCAGTGAAACCTAAAGAGGCTGAAATGCCCCCTTAAATCCCTCTGAACACACTGACCAGACCTCCATTACCTGTAGAAGGGGCTTGGAGGTGAACTCATGTGGAGTTCACCTTACCCTACAGATAATTGCATTTACTGGGTGATCTGGAATTGAATCCCTCTACCCAACAGAACAAATTGGCGTTAGGATACTGCAAGCCATTCACAGGTGAAATGCTTAGATCAGCCGATAAAAGGAGTAACTGGAAAGCTCTAGCTCAGGCAAACAGCAAGCATCAAAGTGTAAAAATTGCCATGCATCTGCAGAAACATATAAAGATGCTAAACAGAAAATGAAGTTTATGAACGGCTACTGACCTCTCTTGAATCTACTGCTGCATACATGATGTCCATCCAGCCTTTAAATGTTGCCTAGAATGAGAAATTTTCACAGAATCACAGAATGTTAGAGATTGGAAGGGACCTCGAAAGATCATCTAGTCCAATCCCCCTGCCGAAGCAGGAACACCTAGATCAGATTGCAAATATATGTTGAACTTTTAAGGTAAAAGTCTTCACACCATTTTCAACATCCAAATCACACTGACTGGGGAAAGTGGCTTTACTGTTGTCATAAACACATAACACCAAAATAACTTCAGGAAAACTTGCCACTGCTGTATGTGAAAATCTGTGCCCTTACAGAATGAGGAAGCGTGTCAGGATGGGACAGACTACATTGTCCTATAATCCTGCCATGACAAACCTTCACCTGCCTGGTCTGCTAAACACCTTACAACCCTCATGGCCGAGCAAATCTGTACTGGGGCAGATGGGTCAGTATTCACCCTAGACTTCCTTCTGAGGTTGACTCCAGCTCTCAGGCTTACAAATGTGTTTTATTTTCCAGGGAGGCTAGCACAGCACTCATTCACCATGTGCTTACTTTATAACCTAAAATAGGGGAGGTCTAGTGAGGTTTAGTTTGTCCCAGTATTAGAATACCTTCCAATATTCTAGGTATAGAATATTCTAGAATATCCACTTTCTCAATTTGCACATGCTAACAGCAATAGCCCTTAAATAGCCAGCTGTGAGAAAAGAGTAGGCTGCGTTAGACCTGTTTTTCCATCATCCACAGAGATGAGTTAGGGGTTGGCAAGGGGTTGAGTCAATCCGATTTGATTCTGGCAAGAGAAGGTAAGCAGCACTTACCACCTGAAGAAGAGCCAGGTAACCAGAGCCAACGTTATCAAAGTTGACTTTAACATTGACCCAGAATATTTTTCCTGTGTTATTACACATTCTACAGTCCACTATGTCATTGATTGAACTATTCAATTCTGAATTTTCTTCTGTTAGATTGACACATTTCCCAAACTTCCCAGCAAACAAGTTCACTCCCATGATGCTAAAGATGAGCCAGAAGATGAGGCAGACAAGCAGAACATTCATGATGGAAGGGATGGCTCCCACAAGGGCATTGACGACCACCTCGGATGAAATGGGAAAGCAAAAGTACTCTTTGTTAAACACAGATGGGCTCAAGTATCTGCTCAATGCAATGAGCAGTTGTGAAAAACTAAGCAATCACTTAGTCATCTCAGCACTCCTTTGATGGAAACGGGCAGAAAATATTGTACAGAAAAAAAAGACAATTTTTGTAAGAATAACTGTACTTGGAACAATAATTTGGGTACTGTATGTCTTAACAATCTAAAGATCTTGCAAACAAATCCAGTAAATACTTGCAGAATTGAGATGATTCTTTCCTCCAAATTAGCTTTTAATGAACATTTAAGAATGAAAATCATGCTCATATTTCTTTTCTCTATTTTGTTCCTGTCATAATGACAGTACCCAAAACACAGGAATTGCTGAGCAACAAAGGAGAAAAGTTCTTTCTAATCTCATTTTAGTTTCCACAGCATTTGGGATTGATCACTTGAGCAAAGTCTGTAAGGAGCAACCAAGTAGAGAGGAGCTCAGCAGAAGTACCCTATAAAAATCCATTTTATAAATCATAAATTCATGTAGACATACGAACCTCGTAAATATACAGCCACGTGTTACGATCCTCTTACATGCTCATTAGTGCCGATAGGCTTTATTCAGACTTACCCTCATCCCCTCAAATCGTGACAATGCTCTTAAAGGTCTTAGAGCTCGGAGAGTCCTAAGAGATTTCACGGCTTCAAATGAACTACCTAAGAGATTTATTAAGGACACCTGAATGGGAAGACAAAATAAGGCTTTAACAATGTCTTGGAATCTGCTTCTTTTATTCCTATTAAAAACAAACAAATAAAAAACCCCCACACATTTTCAATGCCTAGAGTATGATATCCTGAAACCATAACTACTGGAGAAAAGAGCATTTTGTTTATTTCATATCTAGAAAAGAATTGATGATTCTGCTGTGAAGTCCTGCATCAGGACGTGTAAAAACACTGAAGGCAAAACTTACATCTACGATGAGGAAGTCAAGCCAGCACCAGGCATTGGTGAAGTACTTCTGGAAGCCATAAGCCACCCATTTCAGAAGCATCTCCAGAACAAAGACGAAGGTGAATATTTTGTCAAGAAATGATAATATAGCTTTGACAGTTTTTCTCTCATTTATATGGATATCTTCAAATGCCTAAAATCAAAAGATACAAATAAATTGAAAAGTCAGGTATTAGCTTCAAAAAATGAACATCTAGAAACAATAAGGCCTCTTCATCATTCAACATGTAGTGTACACAGATGTGAACCCCATTCTTTACTCAAATGTATGTCAGCTGAGAAATTTATAATTCTAATTTATAATCTCCTCCTTTTTCTCTGTGTTGTACACCCCTGTGAACACATATGGACCATGCATGCTAGGATCCTAGGAGGAAAGTGTATTTTTAGAAATCTATTTCAATAAAGTTATGCTTTCAAGAGAACTAAAGTAGTAAGTGTCATTTACTTACTTTAATGATATATAAAAACCTTTATATTTCATAACTGTGAAAACCAGAGAAATCTAGTACACAACCAGAACAGAAACAGCTTGTGAGAGCTGTATATTTTTAGCATTCTCACTCTCTAAATTGTAATAATATGAATAATAAAACTGTGATAATTACAAAAGCGAATAAATGACGGCTCTGTGAAACCTCTTCCTTTTTACCTGATGAGTTCAGAGGCATACCCTATGTTTTCTGCCAGAAGTAACTTAGTGCAATTAAGGCTAAAAATGCTTCTAAATTAATGCATGAAATTACGCCACACGAACCAGGGCTCCACTGCTCAGAAGAATCATGAATATGATAAAGGATTCAAACCAGGAATGTTCAACAATTTGGTAGCAGGTCTTTCTCAGATTCCACCATGTTTCTCCTCCAAAGTTTATGGCACTACCCTTACAACAACGAAAGTATCGAACACAACCTGAAAGCGAGAGAAGGCAAAGAATGTTCATAATGAAAGGGCATGCAGACAAAGGGCTGCCCAGGAGGATGTCTGGGAGCGGGTAAAAGTCCACAGCCACCTTAAATGCATCACAGTTACCTGTTTTTCATGTTTTGCCATGACAAAATGTTAGGAAACATAATTTAGTCATCCTCTTAACTCCTGCTTTTATACATATAAAGTAGATGGAGCCCCTTTGACCAACTTTCCATTATTTCAAGATAACTTCTGAGATACTGGTAACACAGTCACTGACCTACTGTTTTGGGCACATGGGCAGCGCTTTGCTGTGACACAAACCTATACCCATTTCTGCACACTGTTTGGGAAGCAGAGACAAGGTACACTATAACAAAGAAAGCTTAGAGATGGAGAAAATGCGGTTATCTGCAGCGTTATCCCTGTCTTGCAAATTGTGTTCATTTATTTATTTGAACGTATGGAGTGAGGGATTTTATATCATATAACCTGTAAGAATGTCTTATTCTAGCTGGTCTAGGCTCTAGAAAAAGAGAGATTTCTTCTCAAGACCAAAAGACTACTTGTGTGATTTTTAGTACTTCTTGTAAAAGGTGATGTGCTAAAATCTGGGTTTGACTGCTTAGTAATTTTGTCAAGGATAAACCCACTTGGTCTAAAATTTTCCTAGTTGCGTGCTCTAGGGTAATTTGTGTCTTTATTACTGTGAAAAATGACAGAAGCTCTATGACTTATTTTCAAGTAAAAAAAAAAAATTCTATATATCATATATATAATATCATATATCTGCATGAACAACAACATACAACTTATATGACAGTACATAATCTATGCAAAAAAAAAAAAAAAAAAAAAAAAAGAGAGCAAACTATATATGAGGAGTGTATTCTGCCTTGCATTGCATCTACTGGTNAAACGAACGAGCAAACAAACACTGATTCTCCAGTGGTGCGGATCTCAGATTTGAGATTACGCAGGGAATGGCACCTGCTCAAGACAGGTCTGGCAGAAGTCTGTGTTAGGTGTAGATTTGCTGCACCTTCAGCTGAGGTCTCTAATGGTTTAGGCACATTCCAGCTTGGGAATACAGAGCACAAAATAAAGCATTTCAGTTCTTCTCTGGAGCATGGAAAGAAAATCTGTCTCTTGTATTCTAACAGCTGCACTGACAAACAATGTCATTTACAAAGTAGTTCTGAAAAAAATCTTGTAGCTCAGAAATCTGATATCAGTCTAATTAATGCAATATTTAAACTAAAATGCATATACAGTAAATCTCAGGATTTATGATGGATAGCATAATAGTAATTATATATACATACTTTACACAGAGAGTATTTAACATTCAGGTACAAAACCCCTCTAACTTCCAATAATTTCTACGTGTTTCACTGTTATTGAGTCAATCCCAAAATCATGCATTAGGAGTTTCATTAAGCCAAAAAGGGCACATGAAAAAATAATTTAAAATTAAAAAAAAAAAAAACCAAACACAGAATAAGACAATGAGGGCATGAAAGCAATTAGAGCTAGATTTGATGCATTTGTGTTCTTACTGGATAAAATATCCAGGAAGCAATGCTCAGGTGGGAAAGTTCTGCCTTTGGGAGCAGGGAGGAAGGCAAGACCAGAGGGAGTTCCTTGGATTCAACATGTGCAAGGCTGGAGAAGGCCCTCCTGATCATTTTGTGATATGGGGAAGCTAGAATGGTTGGAAAATGATTGAATCAAAGTGAACTTAGAGTAAAGGGTGGAAATCTTGGTGATCAGCCAGGCTGACTGGATAAGAAAAGAGCATGGCAGAAAGCTGGAGCAGCAGCAAGAAATAAGCCTACAGTTGACTTTTTATTCTTTCATATCTAATACTGAGAACGTAGCAATTCCCCCTAGAATTCCTAATAGTGGAGGACAGTGGTGACAGCTATTAGGAAAAGAGCATTTTCTTCTGAAAGATATTTGCTGTTTTTACGTTTGTGTGGAAAGATTTTACAAAAGAAGTGGACTCAACCCGTAAGGACAGATTGTAAAGCTAGATGTTGTACAATGATTTGAGAAATAACTCCCAGGTTATCATTCCATAGAAATTCACCTTCATCCTAACAGCTTCCCCCTGTTTGTTGTGCTTCTTTGTTACAGAGACTATACATGAAATGCTATTTGAGGAATTAACTTCTGCACAGTTGCAAAGTATTAACAAATATGATGTGCCAAGTGCCTTGCTCCAGTGCCCACCGTCAGGTGAGATTCAGTCTCATACACTTCTCCTAGGTTAATTCTCAGAACTGACTTTGACCCTATCCAATTGGGTGGAGTTCACATCACCGTAACCATCTCCTTTTTTGAGGTCTGCTCTTTGTCATTGCCCAGGTCCCAGTTAGAAGCAATCCAGTTGGCTTTTGAGAAAGAGTTTATTTTTCTGGTGCCACAATCTCTCCATTCACTAAAGAGGGACAACGATCATTTGTTGACATTAAAAATTAAGTAAAATTAATCTCACACTATCAACTCAGCATCACTAGAACAAGACGTTTATTTTTGACACTCCTCACTTCCCAGTCATGTAACCATGACAGCCTTACCTTCTGGAAAACATTTTTCTGGAGTCTTGATGTCTTCAGCAAACTCTGCAATCTGTCTCAAAAGATCTTCAGGATTTGTCAGATCAACAGTGCTGCCTTCAGAAGAGCTGACATTGTCAAACTACCAAGCAAAACAAGATCAGGTATTGATTCTCCCTACTTTCAGTTCCAAATGAATAAGCTCATCCACCAGCAAATAAAATTCAAAATCAAAACTTGGCTATTTGCTAATATCTCAAGTAGGGTTAGTAATGGAATGGACTTTGTGACTTTAGAAGTGTATATGCTTAAAAGTACCAATGGGTGCATTCAGATAGGAGCCAAAGCCATATACTTACAGAATCTATCCACAGGAACCAGCTTTACCTGCTTAATAAGCTCATAAATTAAAGAGATTTTAACATGCTTGCTTTGAGGACATGTAGTCCTCAAAGAGCGATAAGCTTTAGTTGGGCTAAAACCAGGAAAACATAGGAAAATGCATTTCTGAACATTTATGAATCAGAAATGGGAATCACTCATGTATTATCCAGTTCCGAAGCTATTCTCTATCCCTCCACACAATAATGTATGACAAGTCAGCAGTTTATTGCAAATGACTTATTCTGTATTGCGTATTGCTGGAGAAAAGCTTATTTTCTTGAACATTTTCTTATTCAAAATTACTGTTCATTTATGAATTATGAATTGGACAACTTATTTAAAATATTACATTACTTGAAAGTGAGATATTTAGGACATGGGCTGACTTGCTGGAATTTCCCACTTTTACTTGGAAGCATCTGCTTCAACGATACATTCTCCCCTCCACCATCTTTTCTATTTTTGGGTGGAGTCTGATTTCAAGAAGTGGAAAGAGTATTTATTTCAAACAAATTATTTTGTAGTTTTTCCATTTCTAAATACTTGTCTTTCCTATACTTACCCAGCAAGGGTTCCTATTCATTCATAAAAGTCGGGCTCCATCATTCAACCACTCAGATCAGCTACAAAAAGCACAGTGCTGCTGCCACCACTGAAATCAGCTCCAGCAAATTCATGACCAGAAGCGTACCCAAGCCTAACCAGTACTGGAAAGTCAATGTCATAAAATCTATCTATATATAAGATATCTATTTACCTCCTTATGATCTGATGATGTTGATTCAACCTTCCTGTCTTTTCCTATGTAAAGAACACTGAATTCTTCAGAGGAAAGTCCTGACCTGCTTCCTGAATTTTTCCCTCTTTCTCCTCTTTGCCTCAGGTGATTTTCCTCCTGAAAATAATCTGTGGATTAGTGGGGTTCTCTTTTGACTTTTTTGGGGTGGGTAAATAGGAAGAGAAGGAAAGATAAGATCTATGTTTCAGCTAAAGTGTGACTTTCTGGACAGAGATTATAAACAGGATCCTTCTGAATCAGAATTTACGTAGCAATAGAGATACAGAAAATTTTCCTAACTGCCATACAGAAATAAGGAAGTAGCAATTCAGTGAACTAATTAAGACATGGACCTAGAGACTATGGAATGAGTGAGAATTTTTGCATAGGAATTAAGATGGAAACATCAGGTGATAAACATTGAGAAAAGAAAGGGAGTCTTCTAGATTAAAACAGTACTGAAAAAAAAAAATCCAGAAAACAGAGAAATACGATAGCATATACTATCCTAGAAGAAATATGTGTTTAACAGAACCACTCCATACTTAATCTTTCTATGTTATTCTAATAATTCCTTAATACTATAAATGACAAGGACAAATGGCCCAGGAATGTAAATTCATCTTATGAATTAATGATATTGTCTTTTATGTATTTTTGCTTTATAATGTAAATAACGGCAAAATAGTTAGCATTATTTACTTAATTTTTAACATACTAAATTCCACTAATTCAAAAGAACTGAACCACTTCCAATGAACAACCTCTGAACTCTGTAATTGTCTGAGCGTAATGCAGCATGTCAGTCAGGAATTCATGCAGCGAACTCAGCAGTTTATGATCTTCCTTATAAGACCATGAGTCTTTATTATAAAAGGCTCTAAGTGATCAGTTTACCTTCACTCTAAACATTCCTACTTGGTTCTAGTTTGAGATTTGGTAACTCTTTGGAAATAGATCAATGTATGACACCCTGTTCTGCCAGAGACAGTATCTATGCATCCTAGCATCCCAAAACAAATTTATTACCTGTTCACTGTATTCTGTGTCTGAAAACGTGCTTAGTTTATCATCATCTTCAAAACCCTCACTTGTATTCTCTGCCTCAGCAATGGGGACGCAAACAAACACATTGGGATTGGTAATAAATTCTTCAAGACCTGAGCATATTTCTCCATTTTTTTCAGCCCATTCAATATTGTAATTCTCTTTATAATTTTTTCTTTCTTTTCCCAAACCAAGAGAATTCTGAGCAGTCAATTTGTTTTTCTTTCTGTGTGCTTTCTTCAGAAGCCTGAGCTTTCCACAACAGGTGTCCCATGTAACACTCTTCACAAAGTGCAATCCCTTCTGAATCCGAGCAAAGGCAATCCGAAGATTGTTCATCTCTCCGTCATCTTCGACTGTTTGGAGACAGTCGGTGCTGAAGGAATTCAGCAGTAGTGCAATGAAAAGGTTGAGAACCTGAAAGTAATTGAAAGAATGATAAAGTCTAAAGAGCAGCATTCAGAAATCTAAAGACAAATGCTGCCAAAGCTCAGCCATACTGATCAAGTGAAAACGAGGTAAAAATGAGATGGCTATGGCCAACCACGTTACAGTTGATGAGGTAAATTTCTCTCCCAGAAAGCTGGGTGTTCCCTTTTCCCTTATCCCCCAAAAGTTATTTAAAACAGTTGCTAATTATTTGGCCAAACCAATTTTCAAGTGTTGTAGTAACAAAGACTTTTCCATGACAAGCCTCCTTATCCCATTTGGAATGGGATTTATGCTGCTCAATTTTCCTCAAGTCAGAACTGGGCAAATAACGCACAGATCCACAGCAGGATCTCCATGGAAGTGACTGGCATAAGCTTTAGCTCTTGCATGTAAACACACTTTCCCGAGAACACATCTACAGAGGTGATTAAAGAAAATCCCGATTTGAGTGTTAGGAGTGTAGATTCTGCTATTCACTGACAAAGAATTCTGTACTTGCATGAAATCTTAAAGCTAAATATATGAAAATATGGGCAGAAGCTCAATAGCAAAAGGTAAAAAGGACTTTTACAAACCATAACAGACACAGGTAACTCTTTTACATGTGCTTTGGGAAACTACTTTTTATTGACAAAAACACAATTATGTTGACCCTAATATAGACAGGATAAAAAAGAAGAAAATATTGGAACTCACCACTAGATTTCCTATCACCATGACCAGTAGAAAGACAAGAAGGCACAGTGGTTTTTCAGCTACCACCATGCAGTCCCACATAGTCTCAATCCATTCTCCACATAGAATTCGGAAAACAACGAGGAATGAATGGAAAAAGTCCATCATGTGCCAGCGTACTGCACCATTTTTGCTAATTTTATGGCTGTTATTCCTATAGTCTGGCCCAAAAAGCTGCACCCCTACTATTGCAAAAATGAAAACTATGATTGCCAGGACGAGGGTCAGGTTACTCAGTGCGCCCAGGGAGTTACCAATGATTTTAATAAGAGTGTTTAAGGTTGGCCAGGACTTTGCCAGTTTGAAGACCCTCAGCTGTGTAAAAACATAAAAAGTTGTGTTAGACATCAGCAGAGTTTACCCGCATTTGCACTGTTCAAACCTGCAAAAGCTATCTTACAGACATTCTCCGGCAAGGTAATGTTTGTGGCACTGCAACACTAACACTTTAAAAAAACAAATATTCACAGATTTATTTAAAAAAAAAATAAAAAAGGACAACATTGTTAATTTCTCTCTGCCATCTCCATAAGGTCCCGTCTAACCTGAGTTCTGGTACATGCTTGGCCCACACAGGCAGGTTTCATGCAATGCACCTGATGCAGACTATGGTGCCAGTTTACACGCAACACAAGTGACCAAAGCTAGGAGACCAGCTACTGTATTACAATACAAGATCGATCTTTCTGTAGCATAACACTATTCAGTGCATGGCATACAACATGCATGTCTTCCCATCAGTTTATGGCTACTTTTAAATATTATTCTTGCCATTTTTATATTCTGACAGTTTTTCCTAGAAATATCTGAGCTAGTATTTCATTTTCAGCTCCAGTTTTATAACACCTACACTCTGGAATATTTTCTCTCTGAATACTTCCTACTGTATTAAAAGGAAATGTATGTGCTATTGAACTTCAACTCTAACATCACAAGTTTAACAATATGTTTCTTATTCTCACTGCTGAGATAATAAAAATAAATTATTTCCTGCATCCTAACCACAGACAACAGAAGTATTTCCTATTATATTCTGTGTGTTTTATATAAAGGAGTAAAAGTAAGACTCACCAGTCTGAAAGACCGTAAAACTGACACTGTTCCTCCTTTTCGCCTTTCTTTCTTGCCTCTGTGTTTGGGT